>JAJIBD010003110.1:0-18956 GCA_021461705.1 Cryptotis parvus | reverse complement strand
TCATTTATAATTATTTTTTAATGCAGAGTGCAGTGGATGCATAGAACAGTTAATGACACCACTTTATTTTGTCATTTAGGCTACACTCAGCGGTGCTTAAGTCTTACTCATGGTTTTGTGCTCGCAGAGATCAATGCTAAGGCCGTTAATCAGGGACCATATGTGGCACTGTGGATTAAGATCTGGCTCTGTAGCATGGAGGCCAAGAGTCTTACCTGCTCTCTATCTCTAAACCCTGACACTACTCTTGATTAGTCTGATCACCAAGAACAGACCCATATAGCAAATTAGAGGCAAAATATTGATTCGCTAATCTCAGTATATAAAAACAATACACAAAAGGGCCAACTAGCAACAAACATTTCAGTGAGTTCTCAGACTATTGTAAGATATAACGGTGTCTAAAAATTCTCTTTACTAACTAGTTTTTGATGATTCCGTCTTTCTATTTTTAACAAGCAATATCAAATATATTATTTTGTGCCTGTGCTGGGGTCACTTGGGGAGAGAGTGTACATAGCTGGAAGCAATGGCAGAGGGAAGGTCACAATACTGATGAGACTGGTGCTGAAACACAGATGCCCAAATGATCAATATTAAGAGCAACTTGCGGAAACAGTGTCTCATTATTCTCTTTTTGTCTATATGAGAGTTTCAAGAAAAGAGGTAGCTACAAAACCCACAATTAAAATGAAACCCCCAGTGGAGAAGAACATATAGTCATACTGTGTGCAAGTTCATGGGCATGTTGGCATTTCATTACATGATGTTCTCCAAGAGGAATGTTGGATAAAATATTTCTATCCTCTCTCCCCTCTATATTCATGTCAAGAATTGCGTGAAATTCATTCAGACCACTTTCTTCAATATTTAGAAAATAGGTGGAATTTTTTCACATTTAATTATTAGACACAAAATAAATTCAGTTTAATTTATCTAGCTTTACATTTCACATAAAATAACATTTTCTCGTATAAAGATGTAATTTGTAGCTAAAAGGGTAAGGAAAAATGTCTAAAAACAAAAAAATAAACACATGTCTAAGAATATTTTGTCTAATACTTTAGTAAGCTTAAAATAATCTTTGCACCAAAGCATGAGTGAAAGTTGTATTTATTTTTTAAAGTATTTTATTATACCACCGTGAGATACACAAATAAAAAAGATATACAATTAAAAAAAGTTCATATTTGGTTTAAGTCAGACAGTATTAACTATCCTTTATTTGAACTAGTTCAACAAAATTGTCCAGTAAAGTATAATTGGCTCTATGAATGTAGATAAAATCAGTTGGGCTTCTATCTACCGTCACTGGGACTCCAAGTATACTCTATTAAACTCCTGATTTTAGATTGCAACAATTCATGTTTAAATGGAAATGTACAGTTATGATCTCTACATAACAAGATAGGAGCCAAATACTGCCAGGACTATTTCAATATTCCATTGCAGTTCAGCTACGGAAGGTGGTTTTGGACAATATTCCAGGGAATTCTATAATAACATGAGCTGGCAGATGTGATGCTACCACACATTACATCTCAGTTAGAGTGGAACTAAGTGACTTTAATAAATTTTCATAGAATGACAAAGTGTGATAGAAGCACTGGAAAGGGTTTCCATACAGAAATGAATCACTGATTTTTATCAGTGACTTGATAAGTTGACAAGTAAGTAACACTGTCAGTCATCTACCTATTTTTTATTCTGTTCAACCATGAATGAGGTTGAATTTCTCTTCAAATTCAAAGGATGACTTTTTTTTTTTTGGACCACACCTGGAGATTCTCAGGGACTACTCCCTGGCTCTTGGCTCAGGAATTAGTCCTGGTGGTGCTTGAGGGAACATATGGGATGCCTGGGATATCAAACCTGGGTTGGCTGCGTAGGCAAATGCTTTATTCTCTGTATTAGAGCTCTGGTCCACCCCCAAGCTATGACTCTATCTCAAATTCATTCACTGCGGTTTTATGCTCTCTAGATTTTCTTCGGTGTAAACACTAATACATATTTTCTATTAAAATTTCAGTGAATAGAGAATTATTGACTGATCAAATAATAAAATAAGTATCCTAGTATTACGATCTCTTTGTAGTTGGCATTTTGGATTATATTGAATATTCTCAATGATATTGTCAATAGCTAGTGATCTCTCTAGATTTTAAGGAAGTATGAAGCATTCTGTAAATCAGAATGCAGAATTCTACATTTTGGAGACAACCGCTGGACCAGCATACCAACTGGATCCAACGGGATGTCAAAAGATCAAGTGGCCGCCCACCTACAAGATGGTGTTCTTTATGTTCCTTGTAAAGACCCTGAAGGAACGGTTTGATGCTCTTCATATTCCTGAATCAACCAGATGCCATTGGGCTACATTGGCACGTGATAGGGTCCAATGGAAATGTTAGCTGGTGCCCGCTCGAGCAAATCGATGAATAACGGGATTCAAGTGATCAAGTGATGAGCATTCTGCAATCTGCTTATGCAAAGAAACTATAATTTTCTTAAATGGCATGCTTGCACCATCACTGTAGAATGAAACTTTTTTTCCCATAGAACTTTCCATACTATTAAACAATCTGATTTTATCTGTTCCCTTAGGTGCCAATCATTTCAAATTCTTTAAATACTGCATGGTCGTATTATGTAGACCTGCACTTATTTATGTCCATATATTCATTACAAAATTATAAAAATTTAAGATGAACCATCATGGTCTATTTTATCATTTTAAATTTATTACTACCATTTATATCTTGAAACATGTTGATGAACGAGAAGACATTTTCCCACACCTTTGGAAATAGCTGTACATTTGCACTTAATTTTATGGAAAAATATATGACTTCACAGTATATGTAGAATAATATTGCCATTATGCACAGAATGAATATAGAAAAAATGAAAGTTACTGACACTATATTATACTTTAACCTTTGGCCAACATTTACCATGTTTCAGGGATACTTGTTGGAAAATATTAATTCAGATACAGTCTACTCTAAAAATAATGCTAAACAGTTTATAGAAAAAATTTTGTAAAAACTTATATCTTTTATGAAGAGTAATACTCCTAAGAAAATATACTGTGCTATATAATTTAGGGTGGATTTCTTATAAACTATTTGTTAATTTAAATTTAAAATCTTTGTGCTCTTGATGTATTTCATTTAATGAGAAAATAAAGAATGATTTTCATATTTTAACAGACACTATCACTATCCTATCACTATCCTTCCAGTTAATCATCTATTTGCTAGAGCGGGCACCAGTAATATCTCCATATGTCCTGTCTCATGCTAGTAGAGCCCAAGGGCATCTATTCGCTCCAGGAACATAAAGAGCCTCAAAACCATTATATTAGGTCATGGGAATGAACTAATATAATTGTTACTGGTATTTGGCATATCAAATAAAAACAGGGCAGCTTGCCAGGCTTGCCATGCAGGTGGCATACCTTGTAGTCACCTCTAAATATAGCAAGTGGCCGCACAAGATGGGCTGTGATAGGCCTCTCTGGGTGGAGTTCTTACAAGAGGGAAGTCCGATGTGGAAAAATGGTGGTCCGATGGAGTGGGGGGGGGTCATCTGGCTTGTTGTGCGGCTCTGCTGGGGTGGCGGGCCAGGGCTAGAACCCGCCATCCCTCCTGGGGGCCTTGTGGAGCGGCTGGGCACAGGGCAAGCAAGTAGCAACTCTGCCCCATGTCTGTAAGTCTCTGGTTCAGCATACCTGGGCAAGATTGAAAAAAAAAAAATTGTTGCAGGGTGGAACTCGATGAGACGGGCTGTGATAGGCTGTCACTGGGTGGAGTTCTGAAGAGAGGGAAGTCCAGATGTGGAAAATGGCGGCCCGATGGCCTGGGGTGGTCATCTGGCTTGTTGTGCGGCTCTGCTAGGGTGGTGGGCCAGGACTAGAACCTGCCATCCCTCCCGGTGTCTTGTGAGCGGCTGGGCACAGGGAGAGCAAGTAGCATTTCTGCCCCATGACAAAGCAGGTCATGTATTCTAGTCTCTAAACCAAAGTAATTGAGAAACTTTAAAAAGATGATTAATTTTTTATTTCAGTTAGTTAAAAGATCCTCCCAGTGCACGGCATCTGTGCACACACACACACACACACACACACACACACACACAATCTTATCAATGCAGACATGTTTCTGGAACGTCCTTTTAAGAGAGATGGTGACACCTGTTTCTTTCCCTTTTCTATGTAGTTAAATTAGCATAAGATATGTAAATAAGATATAAAGATATGTAGACTATATTATGAGAAATATATTGAGTAAGATGCAAAATGTCAGTTTGTGCACAAGTTGTGAATGAGATTTAAAAAGAATAGATACCAACAATCTATGCCTCATAAAAGAAAATAAATGTTTCTGCAAAAATGTATAAAAGAAATCTGATTTTTACATCATGAGTTTTCACTGCCAAGTAGGACTGCTTTTCAGAAGCCTGCATCTGTTATAAGCAGACCAGACGGATACACACAGAAATAGAAAGCTTCAAAAGAAAGGGTGTGATTCACATGCCTTGCTTTAATAGCAGTATCAAGCTTTCTTTGAAGTATATCGGTCTTCGAAGCAGGTGTCCTAAAGGTGCCATCAAACTGCTGAAAGTCAGCCGGTGTTTGAAAGCTTGCCAGCTTGAAGGCCATTAATTGACAAGCTGTGAAAGTCCAGCATCACAGGAAAAGAAATTACATGAAGAGGTGAGCCCAGAATCCTAGCATCTCATCCAAGCAACAGCAGAGGGAGCTGCCAATCTTTCAAGACTGAAGTGTATGTGGTATGCAACTGCAGTGCCTGACCTCTAACTAAGACCCTTACTGTTCAGAATTCACCGTAGATTCTTTAACTTAGGACAATGGAGTTATGTAATTTTATCAATACACAAATCCGGAATTATCTTCGTTAAAAATATAAAAAGTCATTTCTTCTTGCTAATAGTTTCTTATTTGTAAGACTTGTGTGGTGGCCTATTGGTGCTGTACTCCAATGTGTACAGTATTACATATTACATACATATTACATACATACACATATGGGTGTACATAGAATAGTCACACTATTCTAACTAGAGATACAGGAGGGACTCAACTCTTTTCTTGTTCATATCAAGTTTACAAGTGCAAATAAAATTAAATTTCTCTCTGTCACGTTCTGAGAATAAGCCTCAAGAGCGAAACAGGATTTGAAGTGAATCCACAGAGCAATTGTGAAGGTTTTGTTTCATTTTTTAATTCCCCAGAGCAAACTGGTAATACAGCATTGGAAAAATTTATTCTATGTCATCCATTACTTGAGATGAGGTGCTCCTGATCCCTATGTCCTTATATGACTGCTAATTGCCTCAGGAAACACTTTTGAAAATATGACAGTAGTAAACCACAAAGCAACAGAAACCTGGCAATGCTAAATGGTGAGAAAGCCTTATAAGAATTCAAAGTTGGTTATTAGAAAATTCATTCTGTCTACAGCAAGGCAACAAAGAATGTAACCTTGACATTAAGGAGTGTCTCATTGCATTTACTTTGTGAGCTGCAATGCTAGTGTGCAGTGGCCTCATTGCATTGGTGTGCATACTTTACACAGTTTCACACTGAACAGTTCTAAGTGTAAAAACCTGAAAACTAAAAAGCTGGTAAATGGGCATTTCAGCATAAAAATTACACTCTTCTTAACATTTTAAACTATTTCTTCTATCTGCTGCACTGAGGTATACATGAGGAAAGTTAATTATTTGAGCTCAATCTTTAATTCATTTATATTTTAATATAATTCACCTTTATATTGGTATGAAATAGTATATTGAATACTCAATTGAAAACTACCAAAATTTAATTGGAAGTAAATTACAGGGCTTGGGATCCTTACCTTGATCCTTGGGACTACATACGGACCCCTGAGCAATCTCAGTGGTGATTACTGAACTCAGAGCGAGGATTAAGTCTTGAACAATACTGCACCTATTTTGCAACTCCTCAAAACTAGCCAAGTAAATAATAAGAGTATTAGATTCTAAGAGACTCTGGAGAGTCCCTCTGCTGGTCCTGCACACAGGTGGACACTTCTACAACATATAAAATAATGGTGCACAATGTCTAAAGGAATATCTAGGCTACAATTTTTTCCTCTTGGTTTTTGGGAAACACCCCACAGTACTCAGGTCTTATTTCTGACTTTGTACTCAGGAATCACTCCTGGCTGACTTGGGGACCATAAATAGTGCTGAGGGATCAAACCCAGGTCATCTTCAAGCAAAGCAAGAACTCTACCTGCTACACCATTGCTCCATTCAAACAGTTTATTATTATTATACTATCATTAGTATTAATAACTGTTGGTCTGGTCTGGATGTCAGAACTGTCCAGAGTCCCCGACAATATTAGAGTCTGTCGGGTTTCCTGGCTATATTCAGGGCCAACGGGCATCCCCTCTGGCCCATAGACATAGAAGCAAAATAACCATTCTTTAGAACTCCAAGATTTAATTATTCACACACCAACAACACCAAATCTCTCCAGACACCACCACCTCCCACTACTGGCAGTAGCAGCTGCATTGTGCGGACTCCTCACTTGTAGTCCACTTTCTCCCTTCTCTGACTCCCAACTTGCCGAGCCGAACAAGAGAGCCCTTTTTATAGCATTCCAAGGCACCAAGGAACAGGATTCAGGACTTTCACAAATGATGGGGGCAAAAGGAAAAAGGCTTTTTTTACTTTGAAAACAAAGGAATTGAGAGAGACTTTCTCTCAATAGGTGCAAAAACTTAATTAGGGAACTCCACTCCAGCTCACGGGGGATAGAATGAAATCTCAGGATTTTGCCCTCTCAGCTTGAACTAACAAACACTTATTTCAATGAGGTTTCTAGTCAGTTTTGTATAGATATAGTAAAAGTGACAGACATTTATCTACACTCTGGATTAGGGTGACATTTCATGTGATAATCATACTATATAATCCAAACTGCTTTCCTCTCATTAACTAATTATTCCATCTCTTCAGGGACCTTATCAATTTCTTTTTTTTTTTTTTGGGTCACACCTGGCAATACTCAGGGGTTACTCCTGGCTCTGCACTCAGTAATTACTCCTGGCAGGGCTGGGTTCCATATGGGATGCCGGCCCACGTGCAAGGCAAGCGTCCTACCCGCTGGGCTATCGGCTCCGGCCCCCTTATCAATTTCTTTAGGTAGAAAGAGAGCTCCTTCTGTGACCTTACTGTTTTAGCTTTGGTTCAGAACAAAAGCTTGCTTTTTAAGTTGCCCCTTATTGAAGTAAGGGTGCTCTCTCTTCCTGGTTCCATCCAGTCCCTTGGTGGGACTCTCCTTTCTTGGTGTGTAAGAATTAGAATCAATCTATAGGCAATTGAGGTATTTAGTTAGAAATATGGTGAAAATCAGAAATAATAAATTAGGCTTAGTTGTCTTCCTGTATCCATACAAAAGGATCCAGCTCCAATATAAGACATGCAAAGTGCACAAGATAAAGAGCAAAGCAACATTTTAGCAAAGCACTGCAGCTTGTCTAGAAAACTGATACCTGCTGAGTAGAAGACAGAGGAGTGTAATCAAACAAAGCCCAACAAATAACCTCAAAGCAAACTATGTTTCAATCATGATTTGGCATTTGTCTTGAAATTTAACTGATATGTGGTTCATTAGGCATTTTAAAATCATGTCATGTTTTTAATATACTTGAAAAATCTATTGAAGTCATTTTTCATTAATTTTAGGTGAGTTTAGATTTGAAGAAAAGCTGCATACATTTCCCTGGGTATTCCTAACTTCTTCATCCAGCTTCTCTGACAATTAACATTTACATAAGCATAGTGTATATATAATATTAATAAAGTTAAAATACTGCTCAAGATATTGAGGTTTGAATTTTGAAATAAATATAATTCTCCATGTCCCCATTCTCTTCTAATATATTTGAGGATAACGTGCCGTCTTTTGCTATCATTTCATTAATCCTATGTTTTCTTAGTATGACTTTTTATGACTTTTGCTATTATTTTGTTATAGATGGAATTATTTTCTCATGATAACAATGAGTTTATAAATTCCATAGATTAGTGCACAGAAATTATATGCCTTTATCATATCAGGTAGTATCAAAACAGGAATCAAGAGAATGTTGATTTTAGTCATTTGGGAGGGACAGGTGGGTGGGGTTTGCCATGCCTCTCCACTATAAACTTACAACTATTCACTTCCATAGTCTGATAGAAATGAATCCCTAAATCTATCTACATTCAAGAGGACAGGAAATGAATTTCTACCTACAGGAGAGAATGTATTCAAAGAATATATTTTTAAGAAAAGGATGGCTATATTTAAACTCAAGAATCTAATTTCTCTTTTTGTTCTAATTTTTTTGAATCATTTAATTTATTTATATACTATTCTGCATTATTCAAAAACATCTTCAAGGGTAAAAGTGGAGGTTACATAAATAAATGGATGATTATGATACTTCAATCCAAATTCAACCATGAGTGAATTATGAAACATTCTGATGAGTGCTGTTGACAACTGGGCCACTATCCATGTTTGGAGAAAAAGATTATGAGAGACCTTTCAATACTTTTTTTGTAGATTTTCTTGTAAACTTTATAAAAAACTATTGAAATGATATTTAACTAACACATTCAAAAAAGTAACTTACAAGAGAGAAAGTCATATTATTTAGCCATGTGATTATTCTTTTCAGTCCTTGTGGGATTTCATATTCCTGTGATATTATTTATCTTGTCTCTGAAGAATTTTATGATAGTTTTCTGTGACTGTTTCCCAAGGAATTTATCTAACTAAAGCATATACTAAGACGTAACTGTACTTTTGGATAGTTATATTTCCTGAGAATTATATTCTCAGTTGACATTTTTCATATCCAAACATTAAGATTTTGTTCTGCTGGTTTCTCACTTGCACTATTACTGAAAAGCTGTCATCTTTATATTTGTTTCTCTCACTATAAAATGCCTTTTCTTTTCTGGATGCTTTCAAGATTTTTTCTTAATTGTTTGCCTCAAGTAATTTAATTATGTCTTGTGTTTCCTTCATTGTTTTGGTTCTTGGGGTTTGTTCAACTCATGAAAAAATTTTAGCTGATATTTTTTCACTATTCTCTTTCCATTCTCAGTTGTACATATTTAGCCTATTTGAAGTTATTTCATGTTTTTCTGATGCTTTGTGTTCTTTTTATAGATACTTTATTGAGGTAATATATCTTCTCAAACATATATAAAACTATTATATTATAACTGTTATTTTTTTCTTTATCTCAGACAGCATACTCCCATAGTATTGCATTTTTAAGATTTTCACTTTAATATATATTTAATATGAGGACATTTGCCTTGCATGCGGCCGACTCAGCGCAGGCCTGGGTTCGATCCCTGGCATCCCATATGGTCCTTCACCGCCAAGAGTAATTCCTGAGTGCAGAACCAGGAGTAACCCTGAGCATTGCTGGTTGTGACCCAAAAAGCAAATATATATATATATATTTAATATAACTAACAATATTTTGCCTTTGTTCTTAAGATATTTCATCCTAGAAACATATATATAGTATACATAAATCTATATATGTATACAGGTTATTGTGAATTGTTCTAGATTACAAAATTGTTTTAATTAATTTAAAACATTTGTGCCTACTCTGGGGATGTGTTCAATCATGTTTGCAATAATGAATCATAACCTTACTACTTTTTACAGCTGTTTATTTTTTAAAAGAATATTCCAAATACTATAGCACCTTTTAGTGCGTATGATAAATTTGTATATTTATAGTTATCTTTGATTGCTGTTTGGACACAGTTAAAACATCGGAAATCCTCTACTCTTTAGGTTTTTCTTTTAAGAAATACATTTCAGGCAAGACAAAAAACAATATTTAATCTATAGTTAATCATTTAGTTAGAAGCCAAGTCCCTCTATATTGTGAATGACAAGGTTTTCCAGCATAAGTTTTAAGGGTATATCTTTTATATTATATATTTCCAGTATATCTATAAATTTGTGAAACTAAAAGTGAAACAAACTTGAAATAAAGGTTTGAATGTCAAGTATCTCTCCCCTCTTTTCTAATTCATTTGCTTCCATTTCTTCAAGGCCTTTTTTGAGTACCTTGTCTTATAAATTCTAGTCACTGTTTTCCTTCTAAGTTTCTTTGAATGTCTCCTAATTCAGCATGCATGATGTTCTCGGGTTTCTTCTCATTGGATTCTAACTAGAAAATTATAAACTATCAGAGCAATAGGGCTTCATCTCATTATGTCCACACTCAGGGTGACTATGTATTGTATATTTGTGATCTCAGAATCTTAAAAATAAGGGTTTTTTTTAAGTTTTTAAAACATTATTTCAAGTAACTTGATGAATTATTTATCTATTATTCTATTATAATAAATATCGCATTATTTTATGCTTCCTGCAATTTCCAAAGTTGTTTGAGAAATAAGCAGGGGGGCAGATTTTCAGATATATTGGTGGAGGTCAGGAATTATAGAGCTAAATATCCAAATCAAAATGTCAAGAACACTAAAATCATGCAAACAAAATTTTAATAACCAAACTTACAAAGGAGTTTGTCAAGACGAGAGCCTAGCCTAGGGGTGGAGAGGAAAGGGAACTGGGGAACACTGGTGGAGCAGAGTAAACTCTAGCGGGGGATTGGTGATGTAACACTGTATACCTAAAACCCAATATTAATAACTTTATAAATCACAGTGCTTTAGAAAAATGAAATTTAAACGTTAACATTTTAAAAAGCTTTATGAATATTTTGTGTTGTTTTCATTTGTCTTAGGCTCATATCTGGCAATTCTCAAGGCTTACCCAGGCTCAGTGCTCAAGATCCTTCTCCTTATCTTCTCATCCATTGTTTGTTGACAGCTGATGTTCCTGTGCATAATGTTACCTCATCACCAACATATGCCCTTGTGCTACTTTCAATATGTTTCATCACCCACTCCCTCTCCACCCCAGCAGCCGATCTGGTACACTCAGGTCTTAAACCCAGAGTTCAGGATTTCTTATCAAGTCATAATACTCCTTATCTTTGACATAACATTTTCTACACAATTTTGTGCTGCCCAAATAAAACCATACTAATGACATTTACAGCATTTTATGATTAAATTAGGAGAAAAACTAAAGATAAATAAAATTTTACATTAGAATTGATGAAATTAGAATCAAACTAAGAGAGAATTAATATATAAATAATAAAAAATAAATATACAAGGACAGAAACCAAAATTTACAATTTAAAAAGTGATCAAGAATATCAATGTTAAATATTGTTCCAGATAAAAATGAAAACAAAATTAACAAAGATCTCTCCAGAAAAATATGAAAAACAGAAATATAAAGCACACACAAATTTTTTTTTCTATTTTAAGAGAAACATCACAACAGATTCAATAAAATTTCTCATATTAGTGAAAATTAAACATTATCAACAAGCCTGGAAATAATCCGGTTTCCATGAGGATATGGCAAAAAGAAATTCTTCTTTTTACTACTGGTGGGAATGTTGTCTAGTAGCCCCCCAAAAAATAATACAGAAGATCAATGAAACAAAAGATGTTTTTTTTGAAATAATAAACAAGATCGAAAATCCACTAGCCAAGATTCATAAAGAAAAGAGAAAATCCTAATAAACTGAATCAGAAATGCAAAAGGGGAGATCATAACAGAAGTAACATAAATTCAAAAGATGACAAGAGATTATTTTCATAGTCCTGTATGCCATGAAACATGAGAAACTAGAAAGAAACTGATAAATTCCTGGATTCCTATAATCTCAGAGAAGACTTGGAATACCTGAAGAGGTCTATCACAGGCCTTTCACTATCAAGGAATTGCAAAAGCAATCAAATTCTTCAAAAAATAAAAGCCCAGGTTGAGATGGATTCACTAGTGAATTTTTATAAGTTAAAAGGACCAATTTACATTCCTTTTCAAGCTTTTCAGGACATTGAAGAAACAGAAACATCCCCAAAAGAGTATCTATAAGACACATATCACCCTGATGCCCAAAGCAAATATAATCAACAGACAGTCACAAAGATCATACACCATGATCAAGTAGATTCATCCCAGGGAGTCAAAGATGGTTTAAAATATGCAAAAAGAATACTTCATATCAATAAAAGAAATAAATTAAAACATATTCATAACAATAGATTCAGAGAAAGTATTTTACAAGATCCAACACCAACTAATGAAACAAAATGGAAGTTGAAGTACTTTCCTCAATATAGTCAAAGCCATCTACCACAAGTCTACAGTGAGCATTGTTCTTTTATGGAGAAATATAAAAGTCTTCCCCTCCAAGATCCAGGGCAAGATAAGGTTGCAAATCCTTGCCACTTCTCCTCAATATAGCACTAGGGTACCATAGCAATTAAGGAAGAAAAAGACATTAAGGGCAGTCAGATCAGAAAGGAAAAGTCAGTAATCATTATTACATATACATGATATTATGCTTAGAGAACCCTAAGGTCTTGCCCAAAATGTATCTAGAAAACATAGATCTTTATAGTAGAGTGGCTGGTTACAAAATCAGTAAACAAAAGTTCACGGCTTTCCTATATGAAATTAGGAGAGAGAAGAAAGTGACATTAATCAGCAATCTCATTGACAATTGTGCCTTAGAAAAAATCAATTACCTCAGAATCAGCTTAACTATGACATAAGGGAACTATATAAAGAAAGCTACAAACTGCTACATCAAGAATTGAAAAAGGACATGAGGAAATAGATTTACATCCCCTCTTCATGGATTGAGGACAAAACTTTTTTTTTTTTTTTTTTTTTGCTTTTTTGGGTCACACCGGCGATGCTCAGGGGTTACTCCTGGATCTGCACTCAGGGATTACTCCTGGCGGTGCGCGGGGGACCATATGGGATGTCGGGGATTCGAACCTGGGCTGGCATGGGCCAGCCACGTGCAAAGGCAAATGTCCTACCCGCTGGGCTTTCGCTCCGGCCCCTAGGACAAAACATTTTCAAAATGGCTATACACTCCAAATAATTATACAGATTCTATGTGCTCCCTCTAAATAGAGCCAACAGCTTTTTAAAAGAATGATGATGCTCACAAATTCTTTAGAACAATAATCCCCCACATGTAGCTAAAACAATCCTTGGGGGGATAAAAGATGGAAACTTCACTCTAAACATATTCAAACTGTATTACAATGTGGTAGTAATTAAAACAGCATGGTATTGCAATAAAGACAGACCTAAAGACCAATGGAATAGGAGTTGAATCTCCTGACACACAACCTAAATTTAAGCTCACTCAATTTTTATTATGGGAGCAAGAAATACGAAGTGGAGAACGAAAAGTCTCTTTAACTAGTGGTGCTCAAAAAGTAGATGTCTACATGTAAAAACATGAACTCAGACTTCTTTCTAACCCCCATGCTCAAGAGGTCAGATCAAAATGGACAATATATCTAAACATCAGGTATGAATCCGTTAAGATAAAATATGAAAATACAGCAAAAAACTTTGCATGACATTGAAGATAGAGTGTCATCAAAGATGAAACACCACTGACCAAGTATGTCAAAGCAAAGATAAACAAATGAGACTACATGAACTCAAAGAAATGGTGACCAAGATACAAAGACAAACCACACTTCCAGAAGCCCTGGAAACCATGCCCACTTCCACAACCAACTCCTTGTTCACTCATGGCAATTCTGGAGATCCTGAAGTTCTGGATCCTGTGGCTAAATATCAAGCCGTGTAACACACCTCCAATTCCACATGCTGACATTCTGTTAGGTACAAATTCAGTTAGATGGCAAAGTAACACAGAAGCCGAATAAACACAAGCAAAAAAGTAAAATCAAAAAAGGGTCATAAGTAATCAAAGACACATAGTGAGAAATAATAGTGTTCATTAAGTTGTTTTTTACTCAATTATCCTTGATAATTTTAAGTCATTTAGTTGTAAAAAGAAATAAAAGAACAAATTTCCTTTGTGCTTGCTAAGGAATAGGCTTGCAGCATGTTGGTGTCACTCTCCTGGTGGGCTGCTCTTGGAATATTGAAAGCCTGTAACAACTATATTATGAACAACTTTGTCAGTCACTGTGTTTTAAATTTTAAAAAAGATAAAAAATAAGTAACAACTTTTACTAGCAAAATCAATGCATATTAGAATGACAGTAAGATGTTAAAATACTGGAAAAATTTAAGCTACCTTATACTCCTACTCACAGATGATTAACGTATCACAAATATTTGTATTCATCTTGAGAGAGATATGCGTAATTTTAAGACGAATAAATGCATTATGTTGTCCAAGAGAGAAGTGGTTCATATAAATCTCTCTGGTGTCTGAGTCACTTTGATGTAATTCTCAGCATTTTATTTTGATAAGATTTCTGTGTTGCACTTACTGATAATAAAGTTAAGGTCTTTTATTTTAAGTTCATAAATAAAAAGATGTATTTAAAATTTATGTCTAAATGTTAAATTTAAAATTTGAAGTTCTATATTTTTCAAAATTATTAGCAGTCTTTCATGCATTGTTTGAAAAAACTATTTTCCTTTTTTTCTAAAAAGGAAAAACATAGGCTATAGCTAAGTCTGTAAGCTCTTTTCTATAATCAAAAAAAAAAAAGAAAGGAACATAAAACTATTTTTAAAAATTCACACACAAACTCATGCTACACTTGATCATGAATTCTCTTGTGTGAAATAGTTTATTTTTTCCCTTCAGATGTCTAAAGTTACTCATCACTTAAGGTCACATTCATTTTATTTCTCCATGTCTGAATTCTGTCTTTAACACATTGACACCTGTGCTGCAATGTGGGTCAGTTAAACCACATTCAAGTGTTAGCCATTGTTTATACAAAACAGCATCAACATGTTAATATACTGTTACACTTTAGCCTTGTTTTGTAGTCAACCAAGATTAATGCCATTAAAGATAAATGTATAAACTCACATGAACTTCTCTTCTTTCAATCTATTATTGTAGTCCCTGGTGACAGTCCTATAAAAGAGGAGATGCTCAATAACTACGATGAGTATTTATGTTTTGGTATTTATTAATTTCATTTGTTTGAAATGAATACTGGATAGAGCTAATTTAATTAATCATTCTTAACATAAGGTTTTCAATATGAGTTATAATGATCTAGAAAGAAAAGTCAATAACCTTTCATACATATCTATCATCTCATCGTTTTTCTAGCACAGATAAAACATATTGGAAACAATAATGTCAACAGATTTACATGGTTATTCCTTTAGATTTGGTATAAAGATTTTTACTATAATAATAGAGGCTCTGGATGTTAATGCACGATGTTTGATTTTTGAATTTTTTAGATTAGGGGTAAAAATTCCTCATTACTCTCAATGTTTTTAAGATGTCTAATCTCAACATTTTATTTTTTATGGTTTTAATTTAATAAAAATATTTGTAATTCTGTATTTCATCAAAGCAAACATACAATATAGTAAAATTCTTTACTCCGGTTACTAAATTAATAGAATAGATTTATATTTGTTTTTATGGTTATGCTAATTTATTTACCTGGACTTACACAGTAAGATACATATTTTCAAAATATATTTTTATAATTCGCTAATTTTTAAGGATTATTTAGAATTACCATTTTATATTTTGCCAAACATTGAGACAAATCCGTTTTGTAATTTATATTTTTTAAATATAGATACCATAATTTTCCAAGCTATTCATAGCTGAATTTCAGGCATACAGTGCTCCAGCACTAATTGACAATACCACCAGTGTCAACTTCTTGTCATCAATTTTCCCAGACTTTCTTACACCCAACATGTCTACCTCCTTGCCAGATGTAGTTCTTAAATTTTGTTGTCTTAGGAGGGAATATCCTGTTTTCAGCGTAGTTGTTTCTGTCTCTACCCCACCTCTACCCCTGTGATGTGCCCGAGGCCATCGCCACTTTCCCAGTTTACTTACTGTCTGCCTCTTATTTGTTCCCTCAATTTTTTCCCTTCCCTATCCTCTAGGATCAAGGGCAATCTAGACATACCTCCTATTTATATTATAAATACATTCTGAAAGAACCACTGACTGAACTCAGAAAATATTGAAATTTTAAAATGAAAATTATTTAATATAAAAATAGATGAAAACCATCTCACACCACAGAGACTGGCACACATCCAAAACAGCAAGAACGAACCGTGCTGGCGTGGATGTGGGGAAAAAAGGGACTCTCATCCACTGCTGGTGGGAGTGCCGACTGGTTCAGCCCTTTTGGAAAACAATATGGGCATTCCTCCGAAAGCTAGATATTGAGCTCCCATTTGACCCAGCAATAGCACTCCTGGGAATATACCCTAGAGACCGAAAAACACATAGCAGAAACACTATCTGTACTTCTTTATTCATCTCTGCGCTATTCACTATAGCTAGAATCTGGAAACAACCTAAATGCCCGAGAACAGAGGACTGGCTAAAGAAACTGTGGTTCATCTACACTATGGAATACTATGCGGCTGTCAGAAAGGATGAAATTAGGAAATTTACCTGCAAATGGATGGACATGGAGTCTATCATGCTGAGTGAAATTAGTCAGAAGGAAAAGGACAGATATAGAATGACTGCATTCATTAATAGGATATAGATACCAGTGTTTTAATAAATATGGGAAATGGTAATGGCAGATTAAAACTCACCACTGAATTTACACAAAGAGACTTAAGTGACAAACTCTAAATATCTGCAGGGCTAGCCATAATGTGTAAAATAAGAGGGAGAGAGATGCAGAGACAGAGAGAGAGATAGAGAGAGAAAGAGAGGAAACTGAGAATACCTGCTATTTAAGGCGGGTGGGGGGGGGGCGGGGAGGGTACATTGGTGGTGGAAATGGGGCACTGGTGGAGGGATGGGTGCTGGAATATTGTATTACCAAGAACCAATTATGAACACCTTTGTAATTGTGTGTTTCACGGTGGTATAATAAAAAATAAAAAAAAAATAGATGAATTTGGATTTTTTGTCCTACTAAGAATCAGTTTCTTTCACATAATGGTAAAAATGTTATCTACTTCTTGGGTGTCTTTCCAGAATCATAAGCTTGTATGAAGCACATTTATATTAGAAACATTGACTAACATGCCATCATTATAAATATGTTCATTATCAAGATATTCAACGAGGTTCATATAATAGAATACTTGGCACTATAATTTCAATCAACTTTTTAAAGGATCCTATATAAATGCTCACTTTTCCCTGATGATTAAACCCCACCATATATCTGCTAAATTAACAGTATCCTAATAGTGTTTCTGGCTTTTCAAGTTTAATGGTGAGAAGTTACACTTCAGTGTCTCTAGTTTTTATTCTGAGCTGAAGAAAATATAGACGCCATTAAGATAAGGCCCAAGAACAGAGAAAAATGTCGTCAAAATTGGGGCCGGAGAGATAGCAAAGCAGGTAGGGCGATTGCCTTGCACGCGCCAACCCAGGTTCCATCCCGGCATCCCATATGGTCCCCGAGCTCTTCCAGGAGTAGTTCCTTAGCGAAGAGCCAGGAGTAATCCCTGAGCATCACTGAGTGTGACCCCCAAAAAAAAAAAAAAAAACCAAAAAACGGTCATCAAAATTGAGATTTTTTTTTTACTCTAACTTGATCTGAATCTTGTGCATTGTATGAGGAAGAGATGAGTTCATTTTTTATACATGAAGCTGCCTGATTTTCTCAAAATCTCTTGCTGAAGACTCTTTATTACCCTATTCATATTTCTTTGCTCCATTTTCAGAGATTAAATGATCATATATTTGAGGGTATGTGTCAGGATATTCAACTCCTTTCATTTGCTATGCAGGTCTGCCTTTATTCTAATGCCATGCTGTATTAATTACTACCACTTTGTAGTATATTTTGGAAGTTGGAGAGGTGATGCCTCTCATCTTATTTCTCTCAAGGACTGGTTTGGCTTTTCATTATGGTTTATTGTTCCATATGAATTTCAGGGAGTGTCTATTTTCTTTAGAAAAGTTTCATGGGTATTATCATAGGGACCACATTGAGATCTATGTAATGCTTTAGGGAGTATTGTATTTTGAAAATATTAATTCTTCTAATCCATATGTAGAGTGCTGTTTCCTTGTATCCTGTTTTATTTCTGTGGTAGTGATTTGCCATTTATTGATCGAGGTTTTGTACCTCATTATTTAAGCTGATTCTGAGGTACTTGATTTTCTGAAACATTGTGAATGGGCTTGTTATTTTAATATCTCTGTTTTTCTCTCTTTCATTATTTGCATATAGGAAAGCCATGAACGTTGTGGGCATTGATTTTGCAAACTGCCACTCTATGATATAAACCTATTTTTTTCTAGAAGTGTTTTTTGGTACAATTTTAGGAGTATCTCAGTATCATGTCCTCTGAAAAGTATGGCAGCTTGATGTCTTCCTTTCCCTATCTGGACGCCCTTGATATTTTTTCTTGTCTAACTTTTAACAGTTAGGCCAATAAATATAATAATAATAAAATAATATTCTATTTAATACTATATTAAATAAAAGTGGTGAGTTTGGCAACCTTATCAGTTCCTGGTCTGAGAGGGGATGCTTTTTAGTCTTTCCCCATGAGATTAATGATTTTATGCCATTTTTGTTTTGTAAGTTATTGATGAGGCTTCACTATGGAAAAATATACTACTGTAGTCTATAATACAGTGAAAAAAATTTTATTTAATTTGGTCCGTGCATATTTTACCACAAATATTCCCAGTTTCCATATGGCCATATCACTTTCCATGGATTGTCTCTATGACAGGCACATTCCTTCTCTCGTTATTTCTGTCTTCTTTTGGGAATTATGATTTGCAATACAGATACTGAGAGGTTATCACATTTATTCCTCTACTATGTTCAGAATGCAGTTCTGATACAGT
>JAJIBD010003109.1:0-34999 GCA_021461705.1 Cryptotis parvus | reverse complement strand
GAGGAGCGGAGAGGAGAGGAGAGGAGAGGAGAGGAGAGAGAGAGGGAGGGAGGGGAGGAGAGGAGAGGAGAGGAGAGGAGAGGAGAGGAGAGGGAGGAGAGAGAGAGGAGAGGAGAGGAGAGAGAAGAGGAGGAGAGGAGAGAGAGGAAAAAGAGCCTACATAGAATAGTAAGACATCAAAAATGTATAATGGTGAAGGGAAGTATATTTCTTGTTATTTACCATTCTGTTTAGCAAAGACAACAACAAATTTCAATATTGTACTTTCAGTACTAAAATTTATATTTGAATCTAAACATAAATATATATACATATATATTTATATATATACTTTCTGTTGAAACTTCATATATATTATTTAATTTAGATGCACTTCATATATTATTAGCATATTTTATTACATCATTTAATATAGTTAATATAGTTTTCAATATTTTTGCTCAATATAGTATTTGGGTCAGATCAAGTTTATTACGTTTATTTTTTTATTGATATATATTTCTCTTCCCTATATGTCCTACTTTGTAATCTTTCTCTTGTAGCATTTGTACAATTTGAATTGTTCTACAGATATTTTATAATTTCTAAATTTCTAGTTCTAGGCTACTTCTCTGGAGGAAAACAACGTAGACAAGCAAATGTAATCTGCTTTTCAATGGTAACAGTTTTCTAATGTTACATTAAACTGTTTTTATTGTAATATAAGATTGCTGTTGTTTGCAAAATGTTTTACTGTAGTCTAAGTCTTTTCACATTTAGAATCCTTATAATCCTCTTCCTTCCTTTCTTTCTTCCTTCCTTTCCTTCCTTTTTTCTTTCATTCTCTTTCCTTATATTTTTGTCTTGTATTTTTGGTTTGGAGTCACACTGCGTGGTGCCTCCATGACCAGAGGCCATTCCTGGTAGTGAAGTAATTCAATGTAATGCTGGGAATCAAACCTAGGCCTCCCACATGCAAAGTATATGCTCAGTCTACTGAACTATCTCTCGCTCTTAAAAAATAAAAATGTTAAGGAACTCACTCAGTATTTCCAAAGGTCACGTCATGCAGTGCTCAGAGGATCATACAATGCCTGGGGTCACACCTGGACCTCCCTCATGCAAGGCAAACTCTCCAGTCCCCAATCCAATTTTAATAATATTTTTTTTCACAAAATATTTTAAAGGAGAAAAAGAACCATCACTATGTGGGCAGAGGAGGAAAAAGAGGAAGAGATAAAACCAGACAAAACAGAACCTTGAACTCCAGTCATAGAATTGAGGTTACTAGTGGAGGAGAGAAGAATGGAAGTAAAAATACAGGGAGCCCAATGGAATGTGATGGGTGCTACTGGGAGGGGGTGCAGAGTGGTAACATACTTTTGAAAATATGTTAAATTGTTCTCTTAAAAATATACACAGTTTTCTAACCCAGCACAAACGTAAGAGACAGTCCAGCATTTGTAACTCCGGTAGAGAAGCACTTTTCACTTATATGATGCCCTAGATTTGTTCCTGGCACACACACCATAAGCACAGTTTAATCAATGAAGCATAACAAAGTCATCACTGATTTGTAGTTGAAAAAATGTCTTTTAAGCATTATTACTATATTAGGGAATACATTACTATTTACTTCTTGTAGGTCATGATTTTTTTAAAAATAACTCTTAGAATAGGCCAAAGGAAAAAACTCTCTGAAATGGGCTGGAGTAAAAGCTTTGCATGCAGAAAGTTCTGGTTACATCCCTAGCACAAAAGGTCCCCCAAGCACAGTTGGGAAAAACCCTGAGCATCAAACCAGAAGTGACCCTTAAGCACCACTGAGAATGGCCTCAAACAATACAGACTAAAGCAAATCTCTCAAAGACAGTTGCTAAGTCAACAAATGAAAGAAACTACAGTAGAATGATTAGAATATTTATGTATTAGAAGAGCTTTCTCCATATTAGGGTTGAAAGAGCATTTAAAGGCATATGAGAGGGCTGTGGGATACTTTAATTGCACAGACTTTTCACTAACATTTTTTTTCACTAGACGGTGACATGTTAAACAATACCAACTCCAAGGTTTCCTGATGATGATTTTTTGAGAAAAGGAAAGTAATGTTCATCAGATAAAGTATTATATGGTAGAGGTGTTAAGTTGCACTTTACCACTACTTTATAGCTTAACTAGGAACAAGTAAATTATCAAAACGTAGAATATAAACAATGACTTTTCCAAAAGGATTATTGACCAAATGGGCATTTATCAAGAAAAAATATATAATTAGTAAGCGAGCATTTGAAAATTTATTATAAGATCCTAGTATCCCAAATTCAATGTCTATCTTCATTGCTTCTGTGTGCAATATTTCTTATCTTGTTTGATGAAACTGACTCTTCGTTTATTGCTGTGTATCAAGTTTTTCCCCATATACTTAAGTCCTTATAGAGAGATCGTCCAAAGATCAAACCCGATTATACACTCTTTAAATAGACTTGAATGACTCTTCTGAAAAAAAATCAAAACAAAGTTTCTATTCTGTAGCCCAGCCACTTCACAAGCAGTAGTTCCATTTTTGGATTGTCTCTGACTCCCAACCATTGGAATAAACTAACATCCTTCTTACTTCCACTACTATATAACGGCTTCTAATTGAAAAAGTTAAGCCTTTTTCAAATCCATGGTCGTGTCATGAAAAGAACTAGAAACAAAATTGAGACACTTGCTTCAAGTACAAAGTTTAAAGGGTCACACGCACATGCACACACACGTACACACACCATGCACACCACACAAGCACACACACTTGCAAAGAGGAATCAAGACAAATTATTTTTTTCTTCTTGTTTTTTTTTTGCTTTTTGGGGTCACACCCGGCAATGCTCAGGGGCTACTCCTGGCTCTGCACTCAGGAATTACTCCTGGCGGTGCTCGGGGAACCATATGGGATGCCGGGGGATCGAACCCAGGCCGCATGAGCCGGCCGCGTGCAAGGCAAACCCTACCCGCTGGGCTGTCGCTCCGGCCCTCTTCTTGTTTTTATTTGGGGGCATACTTAGGGGCTCTTGGGGGCTATTTCCAGCTCAGTGGTCAGAAGTCACTCTAAGCAGTGCCCAGGGTACCATGCAGTGCTGGGGATCAAAGCTAGGCCTCCTGCATGAAAAGCATGCCCTTTCAACTATTTCTCTAGCACTCAAGACAAATTTTAATTATATATATACACATATATATATAAATCTAATAAATATAAAAAGTTTGGTAAATAAAAATATTAAAAAATATTAATAGGGTCAATTCTCTCTGCCTGGGCTGCATTTCAATTAAGTCTTTTATTTGTTGAATAATTTAAATATTATTTATCTGAGGAACTTCTGCCTTCTCAGTTGATGGTACCTCTCCTCCAACTCCACTGCTGTTTAAGTCTCTACAATTGATGTAGTTATCTCACCAAATACATAGGATTTCCAGGGAGCTGTGTGAACTTTTAAAACATCTGTGTCCAAGTAATTAATATACATTGAGTTCCACATATATCTATTATATAATTAAATAGGCTAAAGTAAGTAGAGAATGAGATGCAAAATTTGGAACAGAAATAGATATTTAAATTATATCTCCATAACATATTTTTATGAATTTGATTACATTCCCTGTATTTCTGAGTTTTCTTGCCTTCTCTTTGGAATAGAAATACCCTGCATAGGGCTTTTATAAGCTAGGTAATTATCCTGTTTTGAAAGAATGGTCAATAAAATAAAATAAACTTTTTTTAATTCATTTGAAGCATAAAAGGTGTACGAGAGAATGGGGACTAGGGTCTTCACCGCAAGAAGAACCACATGTTTAAAAACAAAGACAGGAAAAGAATCAAGTACACTGTTTGGGCAACTGCAAGTGGCTCAACATTGCTTTGTATAAACAAAGACTGAACATCAGAAGATGAGACAGGAAACAGTGTAGGCAGAATCCAGACACTTCGGCGAAGGTCTTGTCTGATACTCCATAGAGAATATATTGCACAACTGAGTTAATAAGAATTAATAAGAATGGCTGTGTTTGTTGTGCCATAATGAATTTCATAAGCTAAATTGAGTTTGACTGAGGTGGGAAGGGGGATAAGAGAAACCATCGTTCACTCAAGTTGGTAACCTACTGTCCATTTCAAATGCATTGACTTTCCATATTGTCTTTTCGTATATTTATGAGATTGCGAGAAAGCTATTGTCAAGCCTGAAGCACAGAAACCAAGCTCTCACTTTCCAGTCTCTAACCTCCTGCTGGTGCACCCCATTGACTAATTCATATAGAAAACAGAAGACAATATAGTTCAGCTCAGCATTATTCACAGAGGCCAGACTGAGACTCAATGCAGCAAGAAAAAGTGGTGATTATAAAACATAGGGGCAAATGGAGAATATCCAGTTTCCTGACAGCAAAAACCCTTTATCATATATCTCTGTCAACACACAATCCACCACTACTACCTCTTCACCGCTACTCAGCATGATAATGCACAGCAAATGCCTAGTGAATTAAAAAAGTGATGGAATATCAGTCCTCAGCAACATTAGAGTTAGTAGTGAGAAACATTTAGAAGAAGGAAACAAAGGATACCTAAATTCAGCTTCCTGGAGTACTCTCTCCACTTTTACCAATCTCTGAAAAATTCTCATACAGGAAAGGGCACCAGATGGTAGTGAGAGGAAGAAATTTGTTTCACATTTTGAAGACAGTCTGAGACAGCCTATTTCTTTAGTCTCTGATGCAAGGACGAAGCAATCATTCTTCTGAGTAATTTTCTAAATTTATTTATCTTGAGATCATCTCCACATTTTGTTTTGTCCTATGCTATCCTTGAACCAACCTCTCCAGACTGCCCATTAATCCTCATTGAAGATTCTCTTCATGCCAAGAAAACGGCTTAACTTGCTACTTTGTTAATTAAGACACATTACTATACTCTTCTTATTTGCATTTTTGCTTTCTAATATTATTGGTTTTTAGATATGTACATCTCTGAAGAAAAAGAGAAAGTAATATAATACAAATTCAACACAAACCATCCAAAAATTTATAAACTCCATTTCTTTTTTCATTACAATTAATCATCAATAAATATTTCATTAATCTCTGCCTAGAGATGAAGAAACTGATGACTGTCCATTTTCTCACAGCACAAAGTAAAGTCAGTATTCCATGTACCTTCACTGTAACACTGTATCACTGTCTTCCCGTTCATCGTCGATTTGCTTGAGCGGGCACCAGTAACATCTCCATATGTCCTGTCTCATGCTAGTAGAGCCCAAGGGCATCTGCTTGCTCCAGGAACATTAAGAGCCTCAAACCATTCCATCAGGTCATGGGAATGAGGTCTATAATTGTTACTGGTATTTGGCATATCAAATATGACACAGGTAGCTTGCCAGGCTCTCCGTGCGGGTGGCATACTCTTGCAGTTACCTCTGATCTCCAGTCCATGTACCTTATTCTTGGCAATGTATAACAATCAAGGGAAGCAAAACAAAACACAAGTCATAAATCCCCAAACACCCACACTGTATTTCCTACTCTCTGTCATTCACAGTTAGTGCTGGACCAACACCTACAATTTTTCATAACACCACATCATTCTCCATGTTTATGTCCATGGTTAGTGGTGGATTAACAGCTCCAGTTCTTCATAACACCACCTCACTCTCCATGTTCATGGACTTTGCCATGCCTTGCAGCTTCAAAATTACTTTCACTGAAGAGGAGAAACATCATTCACCCCTTCATTTTAATCGCAATCCTTTGACATTTTGGACAGAACATTAGCAATACATCATAACAAAAAAAATTAAAAAGAACTTGTACAATTAGGTTTACTCTCTTGCTCATAAGAACATACCTAAGCTGGTCAGCTCTGTGCCAGCAGAAAACTGAGATGCACAGGGAGCAAAGCCAAGTCATCCTAAGATAGTCTAGTCTAGATCAGTCAACTCAAAGACACATGAATGAGCTTTAATAAATATAACCATCATCTTCCCAGTGCAGCTGAGAGCAGCCAGTCTCAACTGATCATCAAATATGCAGTGGGAAATGGTTGCTACTTTTTAAATAGCAATAACAAAATCTTTAATTTCAAAATGCCTGTTCTTTCATTGCACATCATTCTCTGCCCTACAATAGCGGAAATATTTATTTCCTTCAATTTCAACTCCCTACTGTAAAAAAAGGGAACTTCATTTTCAAGGGTTTATAATTTTCTAGATTTTAATACTTATTATATTTTTTGTGTATGTGACAGCTGGTGATGCTCATAGGTTACTCCTGGCTCTGTAATCAGGAATTACTCCAAGTGATGCTTGGGGGACCATGTGGGATTCAAGGGATCAAACTCGGGTTGGCCATGTGCAAAGCAAATGTCCTACTCACTGTATTGTCTCTCCAATCCCAAGTTTGCTTGTAGGGAATTCTATCTTTCCATTTTTTGTTTCCTCTCCCTTATTCTTTCCTCCAAGTGACAATGCAGTAATTCACAACACTGTCATTTGTTCCTTGGTTTACACATTCATTGAACAAGTTTACTACATTTTGGGCATATAAGAAAGCCCAGACTATAACAAAGTTATAATTATTAAGCTACTGTGCTTATGTAATAAAACGACTACATATATCACAAAACTAGTATTATTAATGTGCTTTTGTTAAGGACAGATAAATAATTATCAGGTTCTATTTTGGGAGAGATGATAAATTTATTATAGTAGAAAAGAGGGCTCAGCACATAAAAAAACATTAAGTTGAGTACCAATATTACTCTTTAAGACTGCTATTTTGAAGCTTGGAAGTCTTTTATACAACTATATCTCAATCCAATTCTCAAAACTCTTCACAGTCTATCTCAATGTTCTAATGAATTCTAAATAGGAATGAGATACAGGGGTGCATTTTATGAAGAGATGTTGTCACAGCTTGATCTTTTGTTTATAAAAATAGATGTGTTACATACCTAATTCCCAGCATCCCCAAATTGTACACAGGACCTTTCAGAGATTGATATTTGTTTATAAAAATAGATGTGTTACATACCTAATTCCCAGTATCCCCAAATTGTACACAGAACCTTTCAGAGATTGATCTTTGTTTATAAAAATAGATGTGTTACATACCTAATTCCCAGTATCCCCAAATTGTACGCAGGACCTTTCAGAGATAATTACGATACAATTCACTGGCTAGAGACCCTCCCTTCTGGTTTGGTCACAGCGGCCTCTACACCTGACCTTAACTATATTAACAGGTCATGCCACAGCTTCTGAAGTGCACAGTCACATGTGAAACCTTGTAACAGATCTAGTTTAGCAAACTTCACACCACTTACAGTTATACTTCCAGGCAAAGAAGAAAGAGAGCCACCCCAGCTTCAGCATCTTCCGGGATCTAACTACAAAGACTCAGTCACAACAAAGCAACAACACTTGAAAACCAATGGGGAAACACATAGAAGCCCACCAATTTCATTGAATGTAAACAATATCACCAGAGACACAAACAACACTATCCAGGTTAGTAAATTGTCCAACAATAACTTAAGGGAGACACTCATGAGAATATTTTTAAAAAATCAAAGAGGCTATCACACAGGTAGTCAACAAAGCATCAGAAAATATGTCAAATGAGAAAATTACTGCAATCAGAAATGACAGAAATAAAGAGTATGATAGCTGAAATAAGAAAGAAGCTCTACCTCACAAGCGGCTGAGGAAGCTGGAACTTCGGCTCGCCCCGGGCCCAGCTGACCATGGGGCCCCCGGGAGGACAGATGGGTTTTGGGAGTGGGCCCATCACCTCTGGGGGTCCCAGAAGCAGCTCACCACACTAGCCACCACCTTCGCTGTCCGGACGCTGGGATACTACCTCACGACCAGATTAACAGAGCAAAACCAGTTCGAGCCCAGGTCGTGTAGCTGCAAGTGGCCACGTGGTCCATAATTAGAAACAGTAATGTCCTTTAATGCACTGCATTCCACGATGTGCAGGAAAGTTTGGCGGGAGGGAGAGATAGAGAGGAGAGAAATGACATACAGAACCCGCCAAGTAGTTGAGGTGTGGGAGGGGTAGGGAGGTGGGGACATTGGTGGTGGGAGATGGGTTTGCGTGAGGGGATGGGTGTTGGAACACTGTAGAACCAAAACTCTACATGAGCATCTTTCAATTGTATGTCTAAAATGGTGTAATAAAATTTTGGGGGCGGGGGAATAAATAAATAAAAAACAAGAAAAAAAAAGAAAGAAGGTCAACATAGCAAAATAATAGCAGCTGAGCTAAATATCTAGGAGATTTGAGAATGAGCAAGTGCTAGGAAACAATGAAGGTGTAAATAGTCTAAAAGAAATGAACAGTGTACCAGAAAACTATGGGAAGAGTTCGAGAGGAACAATATAATTATCATCAGAGTCCTTGAAGAACACGAAGGCAGGTTTGGTGAAGAAAAAAATAGCTAAATAGATCACTGATAAAAATTTCCCAGAGTTGAGGACTACAAGCACCATATCCAAGAGGCCCAACAAAGGTAGACTCAAGTAGGAAAACTTCAAAACACATTGTGCTCAAAATGACAAAAGCCAAAGATAGAGACAGAATTCTGAAACCAGCAAATTCTAAAAAGCAACATACATGCAAAGGAAAGATAACAAGATTTAAGTACATCTATCAAAAGAGACTCTAGAAGTCAACGGAGTTTAGAGGGCAATTGTGCTAAAAATCAACAAAATGAACACCTTACCAAGATTAATCTATCCAACTAGATTACCATTCATATTTGAATTAACACAGAGACACAGAGAGAGACAACAACTTAGGGAATTCACAGTCTTGAAACCAGTCTTGCAAGAAATATTAAAAGAGCTTCTTTAAAGAGCAGGACAAACTTTCTAACATGTGGCATTGAGTACAGAACTCACTAATGGTGTGGATGTTTGTCCAATACTAGATTTTAAAAGGTTAAAATCATACAGCTATCATTGTGTAGTTGTACCATAGGTTCTTTATCCAGTCCTCTGTTCTCAGGCACTCAGTTTGTTTCCAGATTCTGGCTATTGTGAATAGTACTGCAAAGAATATAAACATGCAGATGTTTCTGCTGCTTCTTTCTGGGCCCCCAGAGTGTATTCCCAGTAGAGGTATTGCTGGATCAAATGGGAGCTCAATTTCTAGTTTTTAGGGAATGTCTAGAAACTATGGTATATCTACACAATGGAATACTGTGCAGCTCTTGGGAAAAACAAAGTCATGAAATTTGTCTACAAATGACTGGACATGGAGATTATTATGCTGAGTGAATTAGTCAGAAGGAAAAGAACAGATATAGAATTACTACATTCATTTGTGATATATAAAAAACTATTATGATAACAATATCCTAGGCTAGGCAACACAGGGCCCAGGAGGATGTGTGAAGGGTTGGAATCTACCACAAGTGTGTGGGGAACAGAGGGTAGGTAAGATAGAGAAGGGATCAATCTGCCAATAATAGTTGGAAATGGTAATTCTAAACTAGAGCTGAGTATTGAAAGTAGGTAAATATGTATGATAACTTTCAGTTTCCATATGAAGGTTATCATACATATGATATGTATGATAACCTTCAGTGTATGTATCATAAAACACAATGTGCAAAAGAAGAGAGAAAGAAGAAAAGTGCCTGCCATAGAGGGAGGTGGGAGGAGTAGGGGAGGGAAACTGGGGACATTGGTGGTGAGAAATGTGCACTATGGAGGAATGGCTGATTCAACATTGTATGACTGAAACACAATCATGGACAGCTTTGTAACTGCATGTCTCACAGTGGTATAGTAAATTTATATCACTTGATCACTTGATCAATAGACATCCCGTTATTCGTCGATTTGCTAAAGCGGGCGTCAGTAATATTTCCATTTGACCCTATCACGTGCCAGTGTAGCCCCATGGCATCTGGTTGCTTCAGGAATATAAAGAGCCTCAAACCGTTCATTAGGGTCTTGACGAAGAAGTCTGGCCATCTTGCAGGTGGGTGGCCACGTGATCTTTTGACATCCCATGGGATCCAGTCGGTAATGGCTCTAGTCCAGCGGTCATCTCCAAGTCACATTACATGTCCAGCCCATCTGATTTTCTATGCCTTGGCAAACGAGACAGCGTCCCTGACTCTGGAACAGCGAGCGGAGGTCGGAGCTCCTGATTCCTTCTTTCACTTGAGTGAGGCGTGATATTCAGCACCAATCCCACCACCAGTGTGCCCCCACAACCACCAGAGACCACATTTCCCACCCACCCACACCCAACACCATCCCCTCGCTTGCTCACTTAGCTGACATCAATTATGTTGATCATTACAGCCTATATAAGGGAATGGTATTGACAAAGTCATGATTTTTTTTTCTGGGTTGCTGTGTGGGTCTCTAGCTAATTCTGTTCTTCGATTCACTTTCTGGGTTTCCAGAGCACAATGGTTTTCTACTGTCAACCCTATACTCGCCACCACTGCACCTAAAAACAACACCTATTTCACATTTAGCTCAACCTCTATTTGAATAATCTATTCTATATTGTTCATTGGGAGCACTTCTCTAAATACAGTCAATGAATATGGTCTTAGACAGAAGCCAATGGAGATTCTTAAATCTCCATTGTGCCATCTGAGCCACTGTATAGGAAATTTTCTTTATGTTCCCACAGCCCACACATCATGTCCATACACTTGTGTTTTATGAAATGTGATTAGATACCTGTTTAGATGAGTATACGCAGATTTGAGATATTGTGGTAGTGTGCCATGGGGTGGCGGCTCTGTCTAGCTGTGGAGTCTGGACCTTGAGAATGGCTGTGGTTGTGGTGCATGAGATTTTCCAGCCTCTAAGAGTCTGTCTGAGGGCACGCAGAGCCAGAACCTGCCTCCCCTCCAGGATGCCCCATCAGCCTAGTAGAGGGTGGGCGGGCAGAAGCTCTGCCCTACACCTGTGTACCTGGATCTGGCCGAAAGCACCAGAGCCCCTCAACCTATGGGTTAATATTTTACTTGCTTGTGTTTAAAGTGATCTCTGAAGTGGGTATATCCCTTCTTATTTGTTGATTAAATAAGTGCTCTTTGTCTTCGTCATTTCTTTCATTCTTTGTGGTTTATCTTTTCCTTCATGGAATCCGAAAGCTTTTCCAACATTAAATTCTGACATTGTCGGTAGTTAAGAGAAATTATCTCTCTACCCTAGCATGTTTTCAATCCAAGGTCATGTTTGTAGTTGTTTGTTAGCTACTCAAGGGGTCAGCTATAATTTGAAATTCTAGGCTTTTTTAACAGAAATCTAACAGACTGAGGATGTTTTAAATCATGTGATACCGGATAATAGAGTAAGGGGTACAACACATTATCAAGTATACTAGCACTTCTCCTATAATGCATATGAATATTAACTCTAAATGTAAGAACAATGTCTAATTAATCTTATGCAATTCATGAATTAGATAGTTGTTATTTTTCTTATTGCTGTTTATGTGCTATGAATCAAACCTCAGCACCTCATGTATGTAAGGCATGCACTCTACCACTGAGTTACATTTCTCAGCCTTCATGCCACATCTTTACCCAATTAAGCCAAGTCAGCCGATGTCAACAAATTGATTCCCCAAGTGGAAAATTACTATTTTAATTCAACTCAGACATATTCCCTAACTCTCCTAGCTTCCCATAAAAATCTATTAGTGGGTATTCTCCCTGGCGGGTGCGGCTGACCAGGTGGGTGACCACTCACGCAGCCGCTTATTAATACAAAAACTAGGAAATTCAACACCAAGGGAAGGAATCATTTGATCACTTGAATCCCATTATTCATCAATTTGCTCGAGCAGCCGCCAGTAACTTTCCATTGAACCTTATCACGAACCAATGTAGCCCAATAGCATCTGGTTGATTCAGGATATGAAGAGCCTCAAACCGTTCCTTCAGGGTCTTGACAAGGAAGTCTGACCATCTAGTAGGTGGACGGCCACGTGATCTTTTGACATCCTGTGGGATCCAGTCGGTAGTGACTCTAGTCCAGCGGTTGTCTCCAAATCGCATTACATGTCCAGCACATCTGATTTTTGATGCCTTGGCAAACGAGACAGCGTCCCTGATTCTGGAATAGCGACGGAGGTCGGAACTCCGGATTCCTTTTCTCACTTGAGTGAGGCGTGATATTCCAAGCATAGCTCTTTCGATTCCTATCTGGGAGGCCTGAATAGCATTCTCATCCTGCTTTCATAGGGCCCAGGTCTCTGAGGCATATGTGAATGCAGGGAGAACGGTGGAGACAAAGAGATGTGCCCAGAGCTGGAAGTTCTTTGTCCTTTTAGCTATTTCTTCAATGCCTTTGAAGGCATTCCATGCGGCTCTCTTCCATTGCCTTTCTGGAAGATGTGATAGATCCATCAGGGCATCAGAGGGCAGTCATCTTGGTCTTATACTTGGTGAAGGACAGGCAGGCGATGTGAATGCTTTTCCCGGCTTCTGCTGCATCTTCCAGTATTTCTGCTCTTCTGTCTTTGAAGTCTTCTTTTATCGGTTCTCTGTACCGTTTAGCAAGCATGCACGTTAGCATTTGGTCTCCTGAGGCTCACGTCTTGCCACGTTGGTGAATGAGCTCAAGAGTTTCTGATGACAGGCATCTTTTGTGTCTTTCTCTCTCTCGGCATTCTTTGCACAATCATGGAGGTGCCAATTCATGAATTAGATAGTTGTCATTGTTCTTATTGCTGTTTGAATCAAACCTCAGCACCTCATGTATGTAAGGCATGCACTCTACCACTGAGTTACATTTCTCAGCCTTCATGCCACATCTTTACCCAATTAGGCCAAGTCAGCCTACGCCAACAAATTGATTTCCCAAGTGGAAAATTACTATTTTAATTCAACTCAGACATATTCCCTAACTCTCCTAGCTTCCCATAAAAATCTATTAGTGGGTATTCTCCCTGTCGGGTGCGGCTGGCCGGGCAGGCGGCCACTCACGCAGCCCGTTATTAATACAAAAACTAGGAAATTCAACACCAAGGGAAGGTAATATCCTCAAGAAAAGGAACAGTACTCTAGAGGAATCTATCCCTGAACACTGCAACACCATGGGGAAACAATGCAGATACCCAGTTCGATAAACAGATGAAGAAATCAACCCTGAAGTCTCAAAAAAGAATGCAGATGTGCATAATCTCTCTAACAATGAATTTAGAGAAGAAGTTGGTAGGATGTTTAACAAGCTCAATGAAAAAATGGAGCAGATGTCCAATAAAATACAGAAGAACATAAACGAAGCAGTTGAAATGGCAGTCAATAAATTATGGGAGGAAATGAGAGCAGAAATGAGAACCATGCAAATAGAAATATCATCACTGATAAACTCAGTATATGAAATGAAAAACACAATGGGGCTCTCAACAGTAGGATGACAGCAGCAGAAGAGAGAATCAGTGAGACTGAAGATGAGCTGCAGAAAGCACTCAGAGAACTACATAAGATGGAAAAAGACTGGAAAATGGATTAGCAACGGAACAGAGAACAATGGGATGAAGCCAGGCAGAACAACATAAGAATCATCAGAGTCCCAGAGGGACAGGAAAGTAACCCCAAGGAAATTAAAACAGTTAAAAACATCCTGGCTGAAAAGTTCCCGAGTTAAAGGGACGAAGGCATCCAGATCCAAGAATCCCGATGCATACCAACAAGAAAAGACCCCAATAGAAAGACCCCAAGACACATCCTAGTCAAAGTAATGGATGCTATAGACTGAGACATAATTCTTCAGGCAGCAAGATCAAAGAAGGAAATTGTATACAAAGGAGCATCCATTGGACTTTCAGCAGACTTCTCAGAAGAGACCCTCCAAGTCCGAAGGCATTGGTGGGATATAGTAAAAAACTCAATGAAATGAATGCCTGAGCAAGAAATCTTTATAGCTAAACTCTCACTCAGATTGAAGGACAGATATACAAATTCTTGGATAAACAACAGCTTAGGCATTTTGTAAACTCAAAACCAACCTTAAAAAGAAGGACTGAAAGACCTACTCTAAGATGAGACAAAACCCAAAAGAACAACCAACCTACAGAGAAAGATGGCACAAAATCCCATGACAATAATCTCTCTCAATGTCAATGGTCTAAATGCACCAGTTAAGAGACACAGAGTGGTAAAATGGATCAAAAAATTGAATCACGACATTCTTCTGCCTTCAAGAAACACACCTGAACAATCGGAGCAAAGACAGGCTCAAAATAAAAGGCTGGAAAACAATCCTTCACACAAACAACCCATCCAAAAGGCTGGGGTAGGGGCTGGAGCAATAGCCCAGCGGGTGGGGCATTGGCCTTGCGGGGGGATGGTCCCTGAGCACTGCCAGGAGTGATTCCTGAGTGTAGAGCCAGGGGTAACCCTGGCTTGCCGGGTGTGATCCAAAAAGGCTGGGGTAGCCATATTGGTATCCGACAACATAGACTTCAGGCTGAAGAAGGTCAGAAGGAACAGTGAAGGTCACTTCTTAATAGTCAAGGGATGCATATATCAGGAAGAAGTCACGCTTTTAAACATATATGCACACAACGAGGGGCCAGCAAAATACCTAAAACAATGACTAATAGACTTCAAAGAAGACATTGACAGCAACACAATTGTACTTGGAGACTTCAACACTGCTCTATCAACCCTGGATAGATCAACAAGATTGAAACTTACCAAGGAAATACTGGCCCTAAAAGAAGAGATGAAAAGAAAGAGGGCTGGTAGACATATACAGGGCATTTCATCCCCAAAAAAGCTGAATACACTTTCTTCTCCAGTGCACATGGAACATACTCCAAAATAGATCACATGCTGAGCCAAAAATCATACCTCCATAAAATCAAGAAGATAGAAATTATGCCAACTATTTTCTCAGACCATGATGCACTGAAAATAGAAGTTAATTGTACACAAAATGGAGACCAACACCAAGTACCTGGAAACTAAACAGCTCACTACTGAACAGCCAGCAAGTCATAAAAGAAATCAAAGAGGAAATACAAAGATTTCTGAAAACAAATGAGACTGAAGACACGAATTACCAGAACTTGTGGGATACAGCAAAAGCAGTGTTAAGAGGCAAGTTCATAGCTCTTCAAGCATTCATCAGAAAAGAAGAAAAGGCCATCACAAACAGTCTGTCTTCACAACTTAAGATCTTAGAGGTGATCAACAAAAAGAGCCCAACCCAAGCAGAAAGAAAGAAATAATAAAACTTAGAGCAGAAATCAATGAGATGGAAAGTCAAAAAACAATCCAGAAGATCAACGAAACCAAAAGCTGGTTCTTTGAAAAAATAAACAAGATTGACAAACCACTTACAAGACTTGTAAGAAAAGGAAAAAGAGAGAACCCAAATAAATAGAATCAGAAATGAAAACGGGGACATCACAACAGAAACCACAGAAATTCAAAAGATCATCAGAGATTACTACGAGAGCCTGTATGCCACAAAACAAGAGAACCTAGAAGAAATGGACAAATTCCTGAATTTCTATAGCCTCCCAAATCTGCAACAAGAAGACTTGGAATACCTCAACAAACCTATCTCCATTGAGGAGATGGAATTGTAATCAAAAGTCACCCCAAACACAAAAGCCCAGGTCCAGATGGATTCACCAGTGAATTCTACCAAACCTTTAAAGAGGACCTACTCCCAATTCTTTATAAGCTCTTCCAGCAAAATGAAGAAACAGAAACACTCCCAAATAGCTTTTACGAGGCTCATATCACCCTGATACCCAAAGCAGACAGAGATGTCACAAAAAAGGAAAACTACAGACCAATCTCCCTGATGAACACAGATGCTAAGATCTTCAACAAAATAATAGCAAATAGAACCCAAAGAATCATCAAAAAGATTATACACCCTGACTAAGTGGGATTCATTCCGGGAATGCAAGGATGGTTCAACATTTGTAAGTCAATCAACATAATACATCATACAACAAAAAGAAAAATAAAAAACCATATGATCATATCAATAGATGCAGAGAAGGCATTTGACAAGATTCAACACCCCTTCATGATAAAAACTCTCTGTAAAATGGGGATTGAAGGAACCTTCCTCAATATAATCCAGGCCATCTACTACAAGCCCAGAGCGAGCATCATTCTCAATGGGGAAAAACTGAAAGCCTTCCCCTTAAGATCAGGGACAAGATAAGGCTGCTCTCACCACTTCTATTCAATATAGTACTGAAAGTACTTTCCATAGCAATCAGGTAAGAAAAAGACATTAAGGGCATCTGGATAGGAAGGGAAGAAGCCAAGTTGTCACTATTTGCAGATGACATATTTTACCTGGAAAACCCACAACTCTCTACTAAGAGGCTCCTAGAAATAATACATTCCCACTATGCGGCTGTCAGAAAGGAGAAATTATGAAATTTACCGCAATGGATGGACATGGAGCTATCATGCTGAGTGAAATTAGTCAGAAGGAAAAGGACAGATATAGAATGACTGCATTCATAAAGGATATAGATACCAGGTTTTAATAAATATGGGAAATTGTAATGGCAGATTAAAACTCACCACTGAATATACACAAAGAGACTTAAGTGATTAACTCTAACTATCTGCAGGGCTAGCCACAATGTGTAAAATAAGAGGAGAGAGATGCAGAGACAGAGAGAGAGAGAGAGAGAAAGAGAGGAAACTGGGGTACCTGCTATTAAGGTGGGTGGGGGATGGGAGGGGAGGGGTACATTGGTGGTGGAAATGGGGCCTGGTGGAGGGATGGGTGCGGATACTGTATTACCAAGAACCAATTATGAACACCTTTGTAATGTATGTTTCCGGTGGTATAATAAAAATAAAAAAAGAAATAATACATTCCTATAGTAGAGTGGCAGGGTACAAAATCAATACTCAAAAGTCAATGGTCTTCCTATATGCAAACAGCGAAAGAGAAGAAAGGGACATTAGGAAACTATCCCATTCACAATTGTGCCTCAGAAAATCAAATACTTAGGAATCGGTTTGACAAAGAACGTAAAGGGATCTCTACAAAGAAAACTACAAAATGTTACTTCAAGAAATAAAAGAGGACCTGAGGAAATGGAGCCACATTCCCTGCTCATGGATTGGAAGGATTAAAATTATCAAAATGGTAATACTCCCTAGAGCTTTATACAGATTCAATGTTGGTGGGAGTGCCCACTGGTCCAGCCTTTTGGGAAAACAATAAGGGCTTTTACTAAAACAAGCTCCACCACTACAATCCAAGATAATGGGATTCCCCCAGCCTACTATCTCTTGGTCAGAATTCTGACCATGCACTCTAGCCCAAGGCTCCCACCAAAGTGGATTGGAAAAATATTCTATGCACTTGAATTGGAAGAATCAATATTATGAAAATGACCATCATACCTAAACTACCCTGTAGATTAAATGGAATCCCTATCCAAGAAGGACAACATTCTTCAAGGGCTTAGAACAGTCCATAATAAAGTTTGTATGGAGTCATGAAATAACTTCAAATAGCCAAATCCATACTAAAAATTTTAAATGGGGTATCTCATTACCTAACTTGAAACTATATTATAATTACATAGTGATCAATATAGCATGGTATTCGATTAAGTATAGACTCTCTAACAAATGGATCAGAATATAATATCAAAGGACAAATCCCTACATATCTGATCAGCTAATTTTGATAATGGAACTGAGATCATGAAATGGAATACAATCTCTTCAATAAATGGTGCTGGAAAAAATGGATAACCATATATAAAAATTAAAACTGAATCTGTATCTCACACCGTAACACAAGTCAATTCAAAGTGGACCAATGTTAGAGGACAGGTTTAGCTATTCTGGGAGTTTTATTGTTTTGTCCACTCCCAGCTTAATCTACTTAAGTCAAGGTTCATTCTAATGAGACTTCTCTTCTATGTAAACACTGCTGGAGGGTGTAGCAGTTACAGAAGTCACCTTGATTGAATAACTTCTGACTTATACATCTACTAAGACTTCTATATTTTCTAGATTGGGCACAGCTTCTCTTTATACTCACTGCACCCAGCGTGGGACAGTTAGAATTTACCAGGAGACTACCACCCTGGCTACGCTGAGACTATAGGAAGACTATAGGAAAGATCATACTAGTTTGCTCTAAGCAGGCGCGTGTGACCCTTTCAGTACAGGAGAACAAGATACTCAGAATCACCCTGGTGCAGATAATAATAAGAAGGACCTTGTGGGTACCATCTAGATTACATGAAGCTCATGAAGTTAAGATGTATTACTTTATATCAGCCCCCTCTCCAGTGTTTTACATAAGAGATAATCTTGGTAGAAAGGATTAGTCCTTGGCATGACCTTTGTTTATACCTGCAATAGGGTGTGGCACTACTTTGTTTAGGGTTCTTTGTTGACATGACCCTCCCTGTCACAAATCGGATTACTTTGGTGTATATAAGGGCTGACTTGAGGCCCCTTCACCTTTACTTTTACCTTTGGACCTTTTGGCTTTGGGCCTCTTAGCTTTAGGCTTTTGTCTTTTGCTCTTTGGCCTTTTGCTCCTTCTTCTGGGAAGGACTCAGCTTGGGTGAGATCCTTTCTCTTTGGTGGGAGACTTAGGTTCTTTTGTATGGTCTAAGTTCGGACCAGAGCTAAAGTTTGTTCATTATATTGGAGTGCTGTGGAAGAGCTTTTGTACTATTAAAAGTCTTTTTTGGAACTGCACTGGACTCGTGAGTTTTCATCTGTTCTCCCGGCATCTTCAGAGGTAGAAGAGAACTTCTGCCCTGACAATGTCGGGGACCCCTGCGGCATTCCCTGACAGACCAATATTTGATATTAGGCAAGAATCTATAAAATCCATTGCGGGAAAATACAGGCAGAATGCTTCAATATCTAGACTTCAAAGGTATCTTCACTGATACAATGCCACTGACAAAGTCAACAGAATGAAAAACATAAAAATGAGACACTACATCAAATTAAACAGTTTCTGCATGGCAAAGGAAACACAGGCACACAGGCTAAAAAAAATTAAGACAACTGAATGTGAAAAAATATTTGCAGACAATGTATCAGATTAAAGGAGGTTGAATACCTGTAGGAAGACTTTCTCCACAAATGGCAGGACCAAATGAGAGTTTTTAACTGTTGTTAGAGAATATCTTATTTACTCAATAAATGTGTGTTGCAAGTACTTAATGTTTGAACAGAGAGAGTGCTCAAATCAATATGTGTGGAAACTTCTCAGGTTCTCTGTGGTAGTACTCTCCTCAAGTGCCAATGAATTGCCTAAATTTGTAGGCCTGATTGCCTACATTTTCATGTAAAAACATTGCTACCATCTGCTTACATATCTTGATGGTTAAAAATGGAGTCATTCTGGGAGCACTGGTCAACTGTTGGAAGCTTGCCACAAGTGGCAGAGGGGCGGGCAGAATAAAGGGGAGAGAGCTGTTAGAATAGAGAAGGGATCGCTAGTACAGTGATAGTTGGAAATGATCACTGGTTATATGTGATAACCTTTCAATACTTGTATTGCAAACCATAATGCCCTGAAGGACAGAGAAGAGAAAGAGAGAGAGACAGAGACAGAGACAGAGAAGAATAGTGCCTGCCATAGAGGCAGGTAGTGGTGTGGAGTGTTAACAGGAGGGAAACCGAGGACATTGGTGGTGGAAAATGTATACTGGTAAAGGGACTGGTGTTGGAACACTGTATGACTGAAACCTAATCATGAACAACTTTCTAACTTTATCTCACAATGGTTTAATTTCAAAAAATTTCAAACTTTTTTATAAAGTAGTCATTAATATTCATCGTTCATAAAAGTTGAAAAATAAAGGTAAAATACTATAGCTATTAAAGTTACACAAACTAAATTGAAAGATGGGGAGGGGGAAGATCATTTCAAAGTCTACCTTCATAACTAATAAAAAAAATCTTGCTTTTTTTCTTGAAATTGTATCACTTCATACAATTTAAGAACTCAGGAAATATGACAGAGTATAATTACCTCTTTATCCATTTAAAATAAAAGGCATAAGAATAAAAAAGATCATCAAGTTCTAATAAACATCTACAAGAGTTACAGAAATATCACTGGTTATGTCTGGAGCAAGATATTTTATTTGAAATTATCAGGATAATTCAATCTTTCAATATGTTTTTTCTGAGATTAAATTTAGGATGTTAGGTCAATTTGATGGCATTATTCCTTGAACACTTATTTTATAAATGTGAAGGGAAAAATCACTCAATTACTAAAATCACTGAATTCTATATATATTCACAAAGTCTTCTCTAGCAGTTAGAATTTTCCATACTTTTCATATTTTAAAACAACACTCCAAAAAAGAAGAAATTCGAATGGCCAAAAGGCATATGAAAAAGTGTTCTTCATCTTTAATCATCAGGGAGATGCAAATCAAAACAACAATGAGGTACCATCTCACACCACAGAGACTGGCACACATCCAAAACAGCAAGAACAACCGGTGCTGGCATGGATGTGGGGAAAAAGGGACTCTGATCCACTGTTGGTGGGAGTGACCACTGGTCCAGCCCTTTTGGAAAACAATATGGGCATTCCTCCGAAAACTAGATATTGAGCTCCCATTTGATCCAGCAATAGCACTCCTGGGAATATACCCGAGAGACCGAAAAACACATAGCAGAAACACTATCTGTACTTCTTTATTCATCTTTGCGCTATTCACTATAGCTAGAATCTGGAAACAACCTAAATGCCCGAGAACAGAGGACTGGCTAAAGAAACTGTGGTTCATCTACACTATGGAATACTATGCGGCTGTCAGAAAAGATGAAATTATGAAATTTACCTGCAAATGGATGGACATGGAGACTATCATGCTGAGTGAAATTAGTCAGAAGGAAAAGGACAGATATAGAATGACTGCATTCATTAATACGACATAAATAGATACCAGTGTTTTACTAAATGTGGGAAATGGTAATGGCAGATTAAAACTCACCATTGAATATACACAAAGAGACTTAAGTGATAAACTCTAAATACCTGCAGGGCTAGCCACAATGTGTAAAATAAGAGGGAGAGAGATGCAGAGACAGAGAGACAGAGAGAGAAAGAGAGAAAACTGGGGTACCTGCTATTAAGGCAGCATGGGGGTGGCGGAGGGGGTGGGGTACATTGGTGGTGGAAATGGGGCACTGGTGGAGGGATGGGTGCTGGCATACTGTATTATCAAGAACCAATTATGAACACCTTTGTAATTGTATGTTTCACTGTGGTATAATAAAAAAATTTAAAAAAACACTCATATTTAGTAAATAAAAAAAGATAACCACTGGTCTCATATATTTATTATGCTCTATAAACCATTCAAAACATTTTACATGTAGTGGATTATTCAATTACAGTAGCATTGAGATGGATGATACTATATACATACTTTCCACATAAAAATATTGAAACATAAAGATTGCGGAGTATGGCCAATGCTATTAAAGATAGAGTTTAGATTATTACAGTCTAGCTAACCTGACTCTAGAATCTTACTTTTTTTCAACATTTTTATCCTTCTTAGCAACTGTCTACCAGCAAAATGGATGGTTCTTGCTCTTAATTTAAGAGCAAGATTATTTTTCTTCAATGCATAACTCAGTTCTAAATGCCAGTCTCATTTGAGTCCCTCTCTGACCCACTGGTCTCAAATTATCCTTATTATATAGGCAACTGGGAGTTACACAAGCTTTAGCTCTACAGTCTCTGAAGTACAAGGGACACATTGAGAAAGATGTTACGAACATATTTCTATAGACTAATATCCAAGGCCAGGCAAAACTGTGGTTAGGAGGATTTGTCAGTGGTTGGAATCTACCACAAGTGTATGGGAGACAGAGAATAAGTAAAATAGAGAAGAGATTAGTTTGCCAGCAATAGATGGAATCGGTAACGGTAGACTAAAACTGAGTATTGAAAGTAGTTAAAGGCATATAATAACCCTTCATTGTATGTACTGCAAACCACAGTGTGCAAAAAGGACAGAGAGAGAGAGAGAGAGAGAGAGAGAGAGAGAGAGAGAGAGAGAAGTGCCTGTTATAGAGGCAGACTGCAGGGAGGGGAGGAAACTGGGGACAATGGCAGTGGAAAATGTGCACTGAGTGCTGGAACACTGGATAACTGAAACCCAACCATGAACAGCTCTGTAATTGTCTACTTCAAGTGATATAATACATTTCTTAAAAAAGCATCTTTATATTTGCCACACTGGACATATTCAGAGACTTGTGGCAAGGCGAAAAACTAGTCATCCCTGGACCAATTCACTTATTCATTTAATCAACATAAACTTTAGTGTTAACAATAGGCCAGTAATTAATATTAACAGTACATTTCTTATTTCACTGCTAATTCTGTTCTCTGACAACACATTAATTCACTATTCAATTACTGTCTATTATTGTACTCTCCATTCTTTTTCTAAAAAGACTTTATATTTTCTTGACATTTGGTATTATTCATGAAAAAGTGCTAATTTAGCTATGGGCTTTGTGTGTTTGAATCATTTGAACTACTAAAATTACTAAAACAGTTGATGTTCTTATTTTGCACTTGGTATCAAACTCTCTCATATCCATTATTGCAATATAGGAGATGGAAAAAATATCCCCCATCATGCCCATTCCTATTTATTTAACAATCATCAATATTCAAAAAATACAATGAAGGAGAAGAGCAATAACATTAATATTTGTGCAGTGCCTACCATACGCCAAGCACTTACTAAATACTTGCCTTATTCGATTATTTCATTTAATTATTACAATCTATTTGGGATATTCTATACTGATCCTTATGTTACAGTGAGGAAACTGAGAAAATAAAAACGTAGTTAAATAATATAATAAGCCCATTTGCTTAATATAAAGAATGGAGTTCTTGCCCCAAACAGGATTCAATAATAATCCCATTTCCTGTAAGGAACTGAAATATTTTGCTTCACGTCTATTATCACTTGTATCACTTGTCTTCCCGTTGTTCATCGATTTGCTCGAGCAGGCACCAGTAACATCTCCATACGTCTCTGTCGCGTGCTACTGTAGCCCAACGGCATCTGTTTGCTCCAGGTACACAAAGAGCCTCAAACCATTCATTCAGGTCATGGGAATAAGATCTATAATTGTTACTGTTTATGGCATATCAAATATGACACGGGTAGCTTGCCAGGCTCTGCTGTGTGGGTGAGATACTTTTACTGATGAATGTATTTCAGAGAAGTGACCAGAGAAGTGACAAGTAACTTAAATCTATCTTCTCTTAGAAGGAAACTCTAAAGGGGCCAGAGCGATACCACATCAGGTAGAGTGCTTGCCTTGAATGTGGCCCACCCGAATTCGATTCCCAGCACCCGATATGGTGCCCAAGCACAGCCACGAGTAATTCCTGAGCACAGAGCCAGGAGCAACTGTGACACACCCCCCAAAAGGAGAAAACTCTAAACCCAAATTTACTTACAAATTATATCATCCTTTGCATTAACACCAAAACATATGGAACTCCTTGTTTTCCCAGTGAGACTATTATTTTAGCACTTGTATGCAAAAGATCCAAAGGTGCCAAAGTTATGCTTCTTTCCAAAGAACAAAACACGAAAATTATAGGTCCATTTTTCATAATATATCAGTTCCCAAACCAGACCTTTAATTTTAATGAGGATTTTCCAATTATCATGGAAGTACCTCCAAAAGACATATTATGTTCCTCAGGTCTCTATTACATTGATTATCCTGACATCATATTATGATATTAATAAATTTGGAAACAAGTGCCTGGCACAGAGTTCTAGTTTACTGTTAATTTGTAATAAGCTTTTTTGAAACATTTTAATTTTTCCTCTTTTTATTTCCTTATCTGTATATTCAGAATTAAAAGTAAATACTCTTAGGAGTTGGGAGGTAGGACATGACTTACAGTTAATACCTTTTATACACACAACCTGCTTGAACCTGCAACATGGCCTATGCCCAGCATCTCCCCAGTGGGTCCCTGTAATCTTCCGAACATCGCTGGGGTAACCATGGTAATTCCCACATAGCCCAAAAAAGCACGACCTCCCCGGGTTCAGTGATTCACACTAAACCACCGATGCAGTTGGCTGAGTATCATGTGGTTCACAGAGTTCAGGACATATTTGGGGATACCGACCCCCTAAAAAAAGAATTTTTTCTTTCAAAAGAAAGAAAAATAAATTTTTCAGAATTTGCTCAGCATTAATTGCTTTTCTTAAATGCTTATTAAGGTTTTGATGCAGTAGAATACTGTTAACTATCCAAAGCCATTGATGTGTCCTCATCAGTATATATTAATCACTTCCATGTTTCAACAAGGTCATCAAAATAATTTTCTAGGCAGATTAAAGAGGTCCATTTAAAATATCATTCCAATGCCACTCTTTAGATACGTAGGTAGGTAGGTAGGTAGGTAGGTGGTTGGGTGGTTGGGTGTCTGGGTGGATGGGTGGGTAGGTGGGAGGATGGGTAGATGGGTGGATGGATGGATGGGTGGATGGATGGATGGGTGGGTGGGTGGGTGGGAAAGTGGGTGGATGGATGGAGGGAGGGAGGGAGGGAGGGAGGGGATGGACGGAGGGAGGGAGGGAGGGATGGAGGGATGAGGATGGATGGAGGTAGGGAGGGAGGGAGGGATGGAGGGATGATGGATATGAAAACACATGCTCAAATAATTGTGCCAAAGCATATAGAACTGAATAGTATTAGAGTTTCAATGAAATATCAATTCTGTGACATTTTCTCTTTGGTGACTAAAGATGCCTTTAAAATTGAATTATATAGGCATTAGCATTGATAATTTATTGATAATTATAAATTATGCACAGAATTTAAACATAGCTATGATTAGTTTAATAGAATGATTTGAGATACTTACTGTTGATTGTACCTTAAATAATCCTGTGCCTGTCAGGGCCAGAGATAGTTCAAGGGTGAAGATACTTCCCTTACATATGACTGACCTGTATTGGATGCTAAAGACCAGATAGAGTCCCTGGAGCACTTCCAGGAATAATTCCTGAACACAGAGCCAGGAGTAAGCCCTAAGCACCTGTTGGTATTGTACCAAAACCACATTAAACAATCAAGTAAATTGAACTTTTAAAAAAAGAAGTATCAGAGAGGGAGAAAGAGAGGGGGTGGAGAGGCAAAAGTGCCTATCAGAGGCAGACTGGGGAAGGGGGAGGGCACTGGTGGTTGGAAATGGACACTGGTGTAGGGATGGGTGCTAGAACACTGTAAGACAGAAACCCAAACATGAACATCTTTGTAACTGTATATCTCATGGTGGTATAATAAAAAAAATTAAAAATAAATAAAAAAAAAAGAAGTGTCTGCCAAGGATGCAGGCTCAGGAGTGGGAGGGAACTTAGGAATATTGGTGAAGGTAAATCGACACTGGTGATGGAATTGGTGTTGGAACATATAACCAATAATTACCTAAATTGATTCAATCAGCTGGAAACCCAAAAAAATCCAAAAAGATTAATGAAACCAAGAGCTGGTTCTTTGAAAAAAAATATCGACAAACCACTAGCAAGACTTGTAAGGACAGGGAAAGAGAGAACCCAAATAAACAGAATCAGAAATGAAAAGGCGAACATCACAACAGAAACCACAGAAATCCAAAGATCATCAGAGATTTCTTTGAGAACCTATATGCCATGAAACATGAGAACCTGGAAGAAATGGACAAATTCCTGAAGTCCTATAAATTCCACAGCTGAAACAAGAAGACCTCCAATACCTGAATAAGCCTATCAACATCAAGGAAATTGAAACAGTAATTAAAAGTCTTCCCAAACACAAAAGCCACAGGTCCAGATCGATTCACTAGTGAATTCTTTCAAACCTATAATGAGGACCTACTACCAATTCTTTTCAAGCTCTTCCAGGAAATAAAAGAAACAGAAACACTCCCAGATAGCTTCTACGAGGCACATATCACCCTGATACCCAAAGCAGGCAGAGACAACACAAAAAAAGAAAACTACAGACCAATCTCCCTGATGAACACAGATACTAAGATCTTCAACAAAATACTAGCAAACAGAATCCAAAGACTATCAAAAAAGATAGTACATCATGACCAAGTAGGATTCATCCCAAGAATGCAAGGATGGTTCAACATTCGCAAGTCAATCAACATAATACATCATATCATAAGAGAAAAAATAAAAACCATATGATCCTATTGATAGACTCAGAGAAAGCATCTGGGAGTAGGAGGTTGCGTGGGACAGAGAAGGGAACAGTGTGCTAACAATTGTTATAAAGCGATATTATCAGCCTAGAGCTAAGTGTTGAAAACAGGCGAAAAGATACACATGATAACCTCTAAATGTATGTATTACAATCCACAGTGTGTAAGAGAGGGAATAAGAGAGAGAGAGAGAGAGAGAGAGAGAGAGAGAAAAGAGATAAAGAACTCCATAGAGGCAGGCTAGGGAGAGGGGATGAAATCGGCACATTGGTGGTGGGAAAGGGGCTCTGGTGGAGGGATGGGTGCTGAAACAATGTATGACTAAAACTCAAACATGAACATCTTTGTAATTGTGTATCTCACGGTGGTATAATAAAATATTTTTTTTAAATTACCTAAATTAAGACATCATAAAGTATATATATATATTGGTTTGGTGAGTGAAATAGTTAACTGGAAAAGGCATAATAAATAATTCCCCAAAGGAAACTGTAGCATGTGGTAGTAGTACTAAAGCATACTATAAAATTTAACACAAATATGTTTCCAAAAATAAAGGTAAAATCAGCATTTTAAGAGATGATAAAAACTATTTTTTTTACCCGCTCGAGCAAATCGATGAATAACGGATTCAAGTGATCAAGTGATCAAGGGGAAATGCATTTTGTTTATTTATTTAGGCTTTTGGGCCAGACCCAGCAATGCTCAGGGGTTACTCTTGGCTCTGTACTAAGGAATTAATTTCTGGTGGTGCTCAAAGGACCATATAAAATGCCTGGGATAGAACCCAGATTGGGGGCCAGGAGTGATAGCACAGGGGTAGGGCGTTTGCCTGGCACGCTGCCGACCCAGGTTTGATCCTGACATCTCATATGGTCTGGCTTGTTGTAAGGCTCTGCTGGGGTCACAATAAGCCAGACCACCCTCCCCTACTCCACTGGGGCCCACCATTTTCCACATCCAGAGCTTCCCTCTCATCACAACTCCACCCAGCAGACCAGACTATCACAGCCTGGATCATCGTCAGCCACCCTGCAGCAGTTTTTTTCAATCCAGCCCAGGTATGCTGAACCAGAGACTCTCAGACATGGGGCAAAGCTGCTACTTGCTCTCGTGCCCAGTTCCTCATGAGGCGCCCTGGAGGCATGGTGAGTTCTAACGCTGGCCTGCCACCCCAGCAGAGCCTCACAACAAACCAGGCGCTTCCCCTACTCCATGGGGGCCGCCATTTTCCACATCCAGACTTCCCTCTTGTCACAACTCCACCCAGCAGACCAGACTATCACAGCCCGGCTCACGCAGCCACTAGCGGCCACACGGTTCATCAATAAATGCTTTATTTAGAGGTGACTACAACAGTATGCACCCACACGGCAAGCCTGGCAAGCTGCTCGTGTAGTATTTGATATGCCAAATACCAGTAACATTTATATTAGGTCATTCCCGTGACCTAATATAATGGTTTTTCCTTTTTGGGTCACACTCGGCAATGCTCAGGGGTTTCTCCGGCTCTGCACTCAGGGATTACTCTGGCGGTGCTCGGGGTACCATATGGGATACTGGGGATCAACCCGGGCTGGCACAGGCCAGCCGCGTGGCAAATGCCCTACCTGCTGGGCTATCGCTCCGGCCCCTAATGGTTTGAGGCTCTTTATGTTCCTGGAGCAAGCAGATGACTTTGGGTTCTACTAGCATGAGACAGAATATATGGAAATATTACTGGTGCCCGCTCTAGCTAATAGATGATTAACGGGAAGATATATCATTATAGTGATAGTGATTGCTTTTTTGGGGTCACATCCAGCAAATGCTCAGGGGATATTCCTGGCTCTGCACTAAGGAATTACTCCAGCAATGCTCAGGGAACCATATGGGATGCCTGGGATCGAACCCGGTTGGCGCATTCTATGCAAATTCCCTACATGCATTTGGACAATCTCTCCAGTCTGATTAAAAAATAAGTTTTAAAAACTAATGAAAATATATCAAGCCCTGGAAACAACCAGAGTGCCTGAGAACTGATGACTAGATAAAGAAACTGTGGTATAGCTACACAGTGGAATACTATGCAACTGTTAGGAAAAATGAAGTTATGAAATTTGCCTATAAATGGATGGAAGTGGAGAGGATCATGTTGAGTGAAATTAGCCAGAAGGAAAAAAGACAGATATAGAATGACTGCATATATCTGCATGATATAAATATATATATGTATTTTGATACCAATATCCAAAGTCAGGCAAAACATGAATGAGGAGGTCTTGTCAACAGGTGGAATCTACCACAAATGTGTGGAGTCAGAGATTAAAGTAAGACAGAGAAGGGAACAATGTCCTAATAATAGTCAAAAATGATAATACCAGTCTAGAACTGAGCATTGGATATAGGCAAAAAGATACACATGATAACCTCTAAAATGTAAGTATTGCAAGCCACAATGTATAATAAGAGAGAGAGAGAGAGAGAGAGAGAGAGAAGAGATAAAAGAACCTGCCATAGAGGCAAGCTAAGGCAGTGAGGAGGAATTGGGGATACTGGTGGTGGGAAATGGTCACTGTTGGAGGGATGGGTGCTGTAACACTGTATGATCGAAACCCAGACATGAACATCTTTGTAATTGTATATCTCATGGTCATATAATAAAATATTTAAAAAAAAAATATGTATCAATCCATACATCCAAGAAAATCAATATGTCTCAGCAAGCCAAAAAATGGATAATTTTTTCTCTGAAAAACTTTGGATAATTTTAAATATTTAAAAGTAAACTACATTAATTGGACTAACAAAATACTTATGAATGTATAGAAAATGAATATAGAAGGACTGGAGCAATAGTCTAGCAGATACAGTGTTTGCCATTCACATGGTAATCTGGTTTTGATCCCCAGCATCTCATATGGTCCTTCAAGCCTGCTAGGAGTGATCTCTGAGTGCAAAGTCAGAAACAATCCCTGAGAGCCACTCAAGTGTGGCCCAACACAAAACAAAATAGAAAATGTACATAGACTATGTATATAAGAGTAATGTTGTACATATAGACAGTAGAATATTATTTATCCAAGACAAAAGGATATCCTAATATTTTGGCAGTACGAGAAGACACTTGAGGAGAAAACTGAACTAAGTGAAATAAATCAGTGGAGAACAAATATTTTATGATATCATATATCTTAAAAAGGTAGCGAATAGAAGCATAGGGAGAATGGTAGTTGTCAAGATGGAAGCATGGGAATTGTAACAATGTTTCTAAATTTCATAGTAAAGGGACAGTGACTTGTCTCAGCATAAGAGCACACATGTAGCATGTATGAGGTTCTGGGTTGGACCCCTGTAGTGTTCATATGGAGAACGAGCTCATTAGTTGGAAGTATAATGGCAAGCCTCTAAAGAAAGTAGCATTTGAGGAGACTTAGAAGGATAGAGAATATCTAAAAGTGGAGAGATGCAATTTTCCTCGCCCCCATCCTGCTTACCTCTATGGCAGACACTTTTCTCTCTCTCTCTTTCTCTCTTCTTTTGTGCATTCTCAATTGCGGTACATTCACTGAGGGTTATCAAGTTAACACCTTTACCCTTCAATACTATCTAGTCTAGCATTGCCAGCTATTGTTGATAAACTGGTTTCTTCTCTTTCTTACTTAACCTGTCTCCAACACACTTGTGGTAGAGGGATGGGTGCTGGAACACTGTATGACTGAAAACCAATCACGAACAGCTTTGTAATTGTCTATCTCATGGGGATATTTTTTAAAAAACATAATCAGAAAAAGTGAAGATAGAATATATCACTTGTATCACTTGTTTTCCCGATGTTCATCGATTTGCGTGGCGCGCACCAGTAACATCTCCATATGTCCTGTCACTTGCTAGTGTAGCCCAAGGGCATCTGCTTGCTCCAGGAACACAAGAGTCTCAAACCATTCCTTCAGTCATGAGAATGAAGTGTATGATTGTTACTGGTTTTTTGGCGTATCAAATATGACAGGGTAGCTTACCAGGCTCTGTTTTAGAGCAGGAAGACTAATCTGACTTAGTTCTTTTTTTGTTGTTGTTGTTTTTCTTTTTTGGTCACACCCGGCAATCCTCAAGGGTTTCTCCTGGCTCTGCACTCAGGAATCACTCCTGGCAGTGCTCAGGGGACCATATGGGTTGCCGTGGATTAAACTTGCCGGCATGGGCCAGCCGGCGTGCAAGGCAACGCCCTACCCGCTGGGCTATCGCTCCAGCCCCATAATCTGGCTTAGTTCTATTAAGAAAAAGAGACTGAAGTTTGAAAGTTGTCTGAGTGACTTCTAACAACTTGAATAACGAGGCTGTTTACACTGAGGATGAAAGGGAAAGAGTGGACACTTGTCCATATTGTTAACGCAAAAGTAGACTTTGCTGTGCTGGTGGGTTCTTGAGAATTGTATGAAAGATCTGCATGCAAAATTCAGAAGACTGAAAGTCAGTTTAATATAAATGCAAAGGTAGATGATTCCAGGTCCCTTCCCAGATGTCCAAGGCCTCTCTTATTCCATGAATGACGTCCAGGTCCTGTCCCTTTATCTCAGTCCGGATCAGTGTACAATTTCCTGTCCTGTCCGGTGTTATCCTCTTGCCTCCCACTTGAATGATGCCACTGGTCTTGTCCTAAGCTATCCCTCCTGGTGAACGATTTCCCTCCCCATCCACATTGTCTATTCTCTCCCGTGAACGATGGCCAGGTCCTGTCCCTGCGCTGTTCTCTCTATCCTGCATGGCCACAGCACCGCGTGGACCAGATCCCTGTTGGGTACCAGACCTGTTGTTCCACACCTGCTGCTGGGCCTTACCAGCTGGACCCAACAGTTCCTGTTGCCTAATCCCAAGTTTCCTACTCTCCAGTCACTGGCACTTGCACCTGGGGAGAATCCTGGGTTCAGCACTTAACCCCTCCTGGGTGTCCAAGCCCTATCCGGATTCTGCCCCTTGTCTGGACCTGGGGGTTCCCACCTGTACTAAGCCCTGAACTGGCGGTACAGTCCTACCAGACCTGGAGGGCCCCTGGAGAGATTTGTGGGGCCAGAGTCTTTGCTGGGGTGGAGGGGGGGGGTGGAAATGGAGCCAGCCACAGTGGGTTGGTGCTAGTTGCCCTTTTATCTGTAGTCAAATCCCACCCCAGCCATCAAGCATTCTCATCCTTATTGGATATGGCTTCAGGGGCAGAGATTTAAAGAGACCTGGCGCTCTACTCCTCGCCCTGCAGTAAGGGTATCAGTTATCTAACATACCAATAAAACTATTTGACAAACAATGTTGAAATTAGATAGATCTACAAAAATATTTCTTTCCTGATTACACAGAAAATTAGTAAATTCTAACTCCCTAAGACCAAAGGGAGTTACAGGGAGACAGGCCACATGCCTTACGGTAGTAGCCTCCATGGTGACCATTGTTTGATCCTCAGTACTACATATCACCTTATCAGGAGTGATATGTAGTACTCAGTACCATATCACCTTATCATAATATCAGGAGTGATCCCTGAGTACCCCAGGAGGTTGACTCCTGAGCAGGAACCAGTAGCTGCCAAGTACCACTGGATATGACTCAAGAAGTAAAAAACCTTTCCAACTCCCTGTTCCTTTTTTGGAAGGGAGAGAAGAGTAGGGAAAAGAACACATAGAGCAATTGTCCACCTTCACTTAAGCCAAGAAATAACAATAGAGTATGTACACATTTTAAAGGAATAGTAGAATTAACAAAGGCTGAGAAGTAGGACCTTGATCTGATAGACATAGAATATGGTTTCATTTGACTAGTCTAGAGAACTTATTAGGGGAAGCTAAGAATGAATCTTATTTAAAGCAAGGCGTTCATATAAAGAAATTTGTTGAAGAACTACCCCCATAGAAAATCAGCCTCAGTAATCCTAGCCTCTCTAATTAGATTCATTAGAACCCAATGACCACAGCATTACTCTGCAGCCAAAAAATTTAGCAGAACCCAGAACCCTGCTTGGTCATTCCCCTAAGACCCCATATGATCAAGTATAATCACTGTATCACTCTCTTCCCCGTTCATCATTGATTTGCTCGAGCGGGCCCCAGTAACATCTCCCTATGTCCTGTCTCATGCTAGTAGAGCCCAAGGGCATCTGCTTGCTCCAGGAACATAATGAGCCTCAATCCATTCCAGAATGAGGTATATAATTGTTACTGGTATTTGGTATCAAATACAACACGGATAGCTTGCCAGGTCTGCAGTGCAGGTAGCATACTCTTGTAGTCATCTCTAAGTCCAGCATTTATTGATGAACCCCGAAGGGAATACGGCGCAGCAAGCTGGGCTGTGATAGGCTGGTCTGTTGGGTGGAGTTCTGATGAGAGAGAAGTCTGGATGTGGAAAATGGAGGCCCCTCATAGAGTGGGGGGTCATCTGGCTTGTTGCAAGACTCTCTGCTGGGGTGGCTGGCCAGGGCTAGAACCCGCCATCCCTCCCCTGGGCACCTCAAGTAGCGGCTGGGCACAGGGAGAGCCAGTAGCAGCTCTGCTTATGTCTGCGAGTCTCTGGAAGTATAATAATAGCCAGAATTCGCCACCTTAAGGATCACTATTTCTTTGATGATCGGTCATATCTTTCCTTCATCTGTCCTCAGATTAGTCAGATTTTAGAATCTCTACTATTCTTTAGCATGTTTCTACATTAGTTCCAACTCAACTTCTAATGCTTCAAGTTACACTTGGCTACACAACCTCATGACTCCAGCTCAGCACTACAACTCCAAACTTCAGATGAATTGGCTTACCTCAGCATCTCCAACCAAGACAACCATGATCTGTTCCTCTGCCTCTTCACTGGAAGTATTTGTCTAGTTTTGAAAAAGCAATACATAGTCAGAACAGAAATATTCCAAATGGCTTTAATCCAGCCACTTCCTACAGAACATGATAAAGTGACATAACTAAAGGAGGAAAAGTGAAGACAAAGAGACTAGTTAAAATGAGAACACACATGACATAGGACTTGGACAATGATGCTAGTGGAAATTTGGGAAGGTAAGAAAGAGATAGAATATGACACAGGAAAAATAGGTACAACTTAGGGAAAAAGGAGAAAGAGATGGTTGAAAATACTATGATAGGCTTTACCAGAACCCCAAAATAGAAAAACTGAAGATCTGAGAAAAACTTGAGATCTGCTAGTTTTGAGAATAGTTTTTACAATACCTTCACAGAACCCAAATTAACAAAGGAAAAAATTGGAAATAAATCAAATATTACAAAAGTCCAGAAAAATTAGTCGTTTAAAAAGACATTTGTTTCCTAAAAGGTCACTGACCATAAAAACACTTCGGACCTTGGTGAGGCTGAATACAGATCACAAGGAAATAAAAAAGTATAGGGATAAATTATCACTGAGGAAATGGAAACACATTCCCCTGCTCATGATTGCAAGAAGTAACATTGTCAAAATGGTAATGCTCCTAAGATCTTGGTACAGATTCAATATGGTCCCTAGGGTAAGTCATGACATTCTTCAAAGAAATTGACCAAACATGCCTGAAACTCATATGGAATACCAAACGCCAAAGTTAGCTAAAGCAATCCTTGGTAAAAGAAGATGGGAGGCATCACCTTTCCCAACTTCAAACTGCACTCTAAAAGTGGCAGCAATTAAAACAGCATGGTATTGGAATAAAACAGACTGTGAATCTATGGAACAGTGTTAAGTATCCTGACACCCATCCTCAAACACATGATCAATTATTCTTTGATAAAGGTGCAAAGAGTCTGAAATGGAGCAGAAAAGCCTCTTCAACAGTGGTGTGCGAAAACTGGGAAGCTTCATGTAAAAAAATTAATTTGGAACTCTGTCTAACACTATACACAGGAGTCAGATCGCAAATGGACCAAAGATTCCCACATTGTATGTACCTGAATCCATAAAGTATGTCAAAGAAAATGTAGAAAACCTCTCCACTACATTGAAGCCTAAAGGCATCTTCAAAGGCAAAACACCACAAATGAAGCTAAATCTTAGAAGCAAAGCATGGGGAACATGCTGGGACTACATGAAAACCAAAAAGCTTCTGCACCTCAAAAAAAAAAAAAACAAAGTAATTCGGAAGATTACAAAAGACAGACTTATTGGTGAATGCAAAAGGGAAAGAATATTCAACCAATACCTGGTCATCTGATAAGGGGTATTGGGTATACTCAGGATATATCAGTACTGATGGTGTAACCCTTATAAAGAAAAACAGCCAAACCCAACAAAAATTCTGAGAAAATAAATGCAAAAACTTTGACAAGGAAGAAATTTGAAATGGCAAAAGAGACATACTAAAAAAAATGCTCAACAATACAATCAGAGAGATGCTAATCAAAAAAATAACACTTCTGAGGTAATTGTATCTCACACCAGAGACGGTGCATAATCCAAAAGATAAGAACAACAAGTGTTGTGTGTGGAAGGGGAAGTGGAACTCTCATCCCATTGCTGATGGAACGTGTGGCAACTGGTACAGCCTTTTGAAAAGAATATGGACATTCCTTCAAGATTGTGGGAAATTCTGAAACTCCCATTTGACCCCAGCCATACTCAATTTTTGGGAATATACTCCTGGGGGAAGTCAAGAAACACACAGCAGAAACACCATCAGCACTTTACAGTATTTTTCATAGCAGCACTATTCACAATAGCCAGAATTCTGAAACAAACCAGTGTTCCCAAGTTAAACTAATGACTGACAGCGAAAACCTCAAGTACATCTACAAAATGGAATA
>JAJIBD010003108.1:0-225963 GCA_021461705.1 Cryptotis parvus | reverse complement strand
GAATTGGGATTGCTGGATCAGACTGCATATTGATGGACAGGGGCTGTGACACTGGAACATGGTGGAGGAAACCCGACACTGTGGTGGAGGGTGAGGTGTTGGAATTTTTTTTTTTTTTGCATAGGGCACTGCCATTATCAATACTGAAACTCACAGCAATGAAACTAATTTTTTAAAAAAAAAACTGCCATGTTGTAGAATTATTCAGTAAAATGTCTCCTAATTTTTTTCCTAATAACTTTTGTATAAGGTTATCATTATTTATTTAATATTAATGAAATTTATTGTGGAAACCATCTAGACTCAAGTTTTCTATGATGAGAATATTTTAAACTCCTGATTCAATTTATTTACACATCCACATTTCTATACAAATTTTCTCTTACTCGGAAAAGTATATGTGTCTTGGTAAATTGTATCTGTTTTGAGGATTTATTTATTATCTATTTTACTTTGGTCTTATTTTTTTTTTTATGTATCTTACTTTAAATTAATTCTATTATGAATTTTATCATTTATCTAAGGTATCTAACTTTGTCGGCATAATTTTTTTCATAGCTTCTCCTTATAATCCTTTCAAATCATGTAGGTTCAGCAGTTATAAAATATTGATAATATGTGTAGTCTCCAGTTTTAGTTGACTTGTTAATTTGTGTTATTCTTTTAAAAAATATAGTCATTTAAAATAGATTTTATCTTTTGTTCTTCTGTTTATCTCTTCACCGATTTCTGCTCTCACATAGTTCTGCTTGCTTTGGACTTAATTTGTTCTTCTTTATTCTATTTTATATTACAATTTTGGCAAAGGATTGACTTTTTTTCAAATTCTTCTTAAGAAGAAAAGGGAACTAGTACATGGGACAACGTGCTCGTCTTGCATGCAGCTGACTCTGGTTACATCCCCTGCACCCACATATTGGTTCCCAGAGTACTTCCAGGAGTGACACCTGAGCATAGAGCCAGGAGTAATCACTGAGCAATGCTGGGTGGGTGTGGCTCAAAAATACAAAAAAAAAAAGAGAAGCAATTTCAATGTTATCAAACCTACCAATTGGTATGGTATGACTAGTATAATTTCACATTTTCTTAGATTTATTAAAGTTAATTGACAAACAATAGAATACAAGCACTTAAAATGTACAATTTTGGCGCTTTGGTATGTAGCGTGTACTAAATAAATCACAGTCAAGATAACAAGCAATTTTGTTACATCCTGAAATTTCCTTACTTCTTTTGTAATCCTTGTAAATCTTTTTTCTTTCTGCCCCAATAAATTCTGTATATTATCATTCTCATTCTGTTCAAAGCATTTCTAATTATGTGTGATTTCTTCTTCAAGCCATTGATTATTTAGAATTGTGTTGTTGTTAAGTTCCCACATTAAATTTTTTTCTTTTTGCTTTCCAATTTAATTCTTTTGTGACTAGAAAAAATCCTTTAAATTATTCAGAAAATTTAAATTCACTGAGCCTTGTTTTTATGACCAGATGTCATCTATCCTGGGGAGAATGTTCTGCATACGCTTGAAAGGAAAGTGCTCTCCTGTTGTTGGAGTCTTCTGCGAATGTCAGTTATGTCAATATGCTTGATGGTATGTTCAAGTGTTTTATATTTTTTACTGATTTTCTGTCTACTTGTTCTATCTGTTATTTAGGGTGGGTTATTGAAGTTTTCAAATATAATCATTGTATAATCTATTTCCCCTTTCAATGATATCAGTTTTTTTCCATGTATCTACTTGTTGGGTTTATATGTATTTATAATTTTGTATCTTCCTGCCTTTTATCACGATGACATACTACATTTTATCCTAGAAAAAAGTCTTCCCTTTAACGTGATTCTTCTCATATTAACATGGTCACTCCAAGTATTTTGTTAATGTTTGAAATATTTTTTATATTTTGACTCTATCTACATATATGTATATATTTATATTTATATCTATGTATGGGCCTAAAGTGTGTCTCCTATCAGTAAAATACAATTATATTTTATATATTTTATCTTTTTAATCGTCATCTCTGCCTTTAGTTTTGAGTTTAGTCCTTTCATATTAATATAATTATGATATAGTTGAATTTGCTTCTGACATTTTACTTTTGGGTTTTAATATAATAGCAATGTCTTATGCCTATTTTTCTCTGTCTTCCCTTTACTGCTTTCCTTGGTGTTAAACTCTTTAGAGTACCACTTTGATACCTCTATGTTTTAACTACTTTTGTTCCCTTCCCCATCATCATTACTCTGTGGGTTTAAATAAAATATTGAGGGCATGACAATGTAATTTAGGTTAATTGAAGCAAAGTCAGTCCCCCTGGTTTCAGTATTTATCCATTCCCTCCTGCTATGTCATGCACATGACATGTTTATTGTCATCCATGTCTAGGTATGTCCTGCATGCTTGAGCTACCTACATGTGCTATAAGCATGAGGACACTAGTTTACAATTACTTTTGCAGTCTAATGCTTTGGGGAAGAAATTAAGAGGAAAGATTTTAATACTTACCTAAGTTTACTCCTTCTGGGATGCATTTCTAGTGGGTTTGATTTACTGTGTAGTATCATTTCCTCTAGGCCTGTAGAACTTAAGGTATTTTATGAGCCAAGTTAGCTACTAACAAGGTATTTTAGTGTTTCCTTCAGAGTATAATTTGCCTTTGTTCCCAAGGGATTGTTTTGCAGAGCATTGTCTTGGTCATTACATTTATTTTTTTTTTACCCTAACTCAGGGAACATATCATTCCACTGTTTTCTAGTCTCCATTGTTTCCAACACAAAGTCAGCTGTTAATCATTGTTAATTTTCTGAACATGCTGAGCCATTGTACTTAGTTTAAAATATTCCTTTGCCATCGATTGCTCAATTAAAATGAATTTTCAGTCTTGTCTTGCCTTGTACCTGTACTTTTAAACTTTCCATTAAATTTTGGAAACAGGGAATTATTTATTTGATTATTCTATTTTTAAAAAATTTCTCCCTCTTTTCAAGTTTGGAAGTGTCTAAAATGTGTATGCTGTCATGTTTGATATTGTCCTCCAAATCCTGTCTTTATTTAAAAATCTTTTGCCTCTTTTTTCAGCTTTAATAAATTCTACTTTTATATTTTCAAATGTGTTGCTTATATATTCTGCTACTTAAGATATTAAACCTACCTAGTGAATATTCATTTTGGTTATTGTAGTTTTCATGGTAGCTTTTTATATTTATATTTTTATAGCCTGTGTTCTCATTTGATTCTTAGTTTGAGTCATTTTTTATTGTATTTTACTCTGTCTTCTTATGAAAGATAAAAGTCACATAAAACAAAATAAGTCTTTTTAAAGTGTATAGTTATGTGTCATTTCATACATTCACAATGCTGTTCTAAAACATTTCATCACTCCAAAATGAAACTCCATAGCCACAGAGCAATTATTCCCTCTTTCTTCTCCACCAGCCTTGACAATAACCAGTATGTGTTATTTATCTAGATATCTACTTACTCTGAATATTTCATATAAATAGTATAGCATAATAGGTAAATTTTTGTGTCTGGTTCCTTTAACTGAGCATCAGTGTTTTGAGGTTCAACTGAATTGTTTGCATCTATACTTCAGTTCTCTTTTGACTACATAAAATATTTATTGAGTCATCCACTAGTGAAGATTCAGCTGTTATTGAAAAAAAATATCCCAGATGACTGTGCATATTCTTTTGAATATGTCTGTGCATTTTCTTTTGTGAATAGCCACTTTCCATACTTTTTGTATATTAGGAATAGAATATGCTAGATCACATGATAATTCTATGTATAGTTTTGTATGGAACTAATAAACTGTTTTCCACAGTTTTTTTTCCACAGTTTTTTTTTAGTTTTGTTAGTTTTGTAGTACATAGGCTGTATTACATGAACTTTTCTTCAAAAATCTATAAAAATTATAATTTTCCATATCCTTACCAGTTCTTGTTATTCTCCATTTATAAAGTGTTACTTCCTTGTTGGTTTTATTTGTATTTCTCTATTGACAAATGCTGTTAAACATATTTTCATATGCCTTTTGGCAATTTGTATGGCTTCTTTGGAGAAAGGTCTTTTCCAAGTCTTTGACCATTTTTAAATCATGGGGATTATTTTTGTTGTTGTTAGTGAATTCTAAGTGTTCTCATGAATTTTAAATTCTATAATCTTATTAGATAAATATATAGCAAACATTATCCCCCCATTTTCATTGTATTATTTGCTCTTTCTGAGGGGCTTTCCCAGCTGTGTTTCAGAGGCCTAGGGACAATTTCCCTTCCCAATAACCAGAAGTGGTTTGGTGATGGTTTGGTGCTCATGTGTTTTCTTCTATGAATTCTGTTTTTTTGTTATTGTTAGGCTGATAAGTCATTTTTAGTTATTATTTATATATAGTGCAAGGCAGAAGGTTCCCTTTCATTCCTTAAATATGGTGAGTCATTTTTACAAGTTCTTTGACCATATTTATTACTAGAGTTTCTTTGAAGGCTCTACCTGCTAAGCCCATTCAGGAGCATGACTCATGAAAGCTCAGTTTATATTGATTCCTTTTTCCTGCCTGAGTAAAGTTCATACCTGTTTTTGTGTGCATGTTCTATGTCTTGTTTTTTAGTGTTGATAAGAGCTGGACTCTTGTAATATAATTTTATTATTTTATAGTAATAAATTATAGCAATCATAGATTTGCATTTTCCCTGAAATTTTTTCCTTTAATAATATGTGTACTTTTAATCTCTAGACTCTGTCTTCACTCCAAGATTGAGTTATAGTTAACATAAAGTTGGTTCAATAATAACTTAGCTAATAGTTGACGTGCACAAGATGAGCACCTACTACTGAGAGTATACCACCCCCATGGCAAAGCCTGGCAAGCTACCCGTATTGTATTTGATATGCCAAAACCAGTAACAATTATAGACCTTATTCCCATGACCTGAAGGAATGGTCTTAGGCTCTTTGTGTTCCTGGAGCGAGAAGATGCCCTTGGGCTACACTAACACGTGACAGGACATATGGAGATGTTACTAGTGCCCGCTTGAGCAAATCAATGAATAGCAGGAAGACAAGTGATACAAGTGACAAGTGAATAGTTGACGGAGGGGGTGGTAAGTGGAGTGGGGATGACTGGAGCCATAGTACAGCAGGTAGGGTACTAGCCTCTCATGCAGTCAACCTGAGTTCTATCTTGGTTCCCTGAACTTTCCAAGTGATCCGTGGTCATGAATCAGTAATAAATTCTGAACATCACTGGAGGTGATCCAAAAACAACAAAAATAACATAATTATTTTTTTATTCAAAATCTTAAATATTTTGGGTTGAAGAGGTAGTAATCAGAGGTTAAGGCACTTGACTTACTTGTAGCTGACCTGTGTTTGATCCCTAGTACCCCATATGGTCCCCCAAGCTTGCCAGGAGTGATCCCTGAGCACAGAGCCAGGAGTAAGCCCTGAGCACAGAGGGATGTAACCCCTGAGCCCCCACATTCTTTTTTGACATTTCAGATGCATTTATTTCATTAAATCAGCTAGGACTCTAGCACGTGCTTCTCATTGTTAGTGTTGCCTTATTTTAAAAATTTTCACCATTTAATTTGACAAATATTTCCATCTGTGACCCCCCACCAGAAGTTGCTGTAGATAAAGGCAAGTATGAGGGTGGGGTCATCAACTCTCATACCCTGCAAATAGCCTGACAGATTATTTACATTTCCAACTGGTCATTGAACAGACCCATCACCTTATCCATCATGGCCCTGTTCATCTGGATGGAAGCTTAATTATTGGTACTGATGATGCAGTAGAGTCTCTCAGACATGGGGCAGAGATGTTCCTTGCTCTCCCTGTACACAGCCGTTCATGAGGCAGTCGGGAGGCATGGCGGGTTCTAGCCCTGGCCCACCACCTCGGCAGAGCCTTACAACAAGCCAGACCACTACCCTCACTCCACGGGCACCGCCATTTTCCACATTTGGCCTTCCCTCTCGTCAGAACTCCACCCAGCAGACCAGCCCATCACAGCCCGGATCATCAACACCCACCCTGCAGCAGCTTTTTTCCTCAATCCGGCCCAGGTATGCTGGTCCAGAGTCTCTCAGACATGGGGCAGAGCTGTTCCTTGCTCTCCCTGTGCACAGCCGTTCATGAGGCAGTCAGGAGGCATGGCGGGTTCTAGCCCTGGCCCACCACCTTGGCAGAGCCTTACAACAAGCCAGACCACTACCCCTCACTCCACGGGCGCCGCCATTTTTCCACATTTGGACTTCCCTCTCGTCAGAACTCCACCCAGCAGACCAGCCCATCACAGCCCGGATCATCAACACCCACCCTGCAGCAGCTTTTTCCTCAATCCGGCCCAGGTATGCTGGTCCAGAGTCTCTCAGACATGGGGCAGAGCTGTTCCTTGCTCTCCCTGTGCACAGCCATTCATGAGGCAGTCGGGAGGCATGGTGGGTTCTAGCCCTGACCCACCACCTCGGCAGAGCCTTACAACAAGCCAGACCACTACACCTCACTCCACAGGCGCCGCCATTTTCCACATTTGGACTTCCCTCTCGTCAGCACTCCACCCAGCAGACCAGCCCATTACAGCTCGGCTTTGCGGCCGCTTGCAGCCGCGCGGTTCATCAATAAATGCTTTGTTTGGAGGTGTTTAAAGGAATTTGCCTCCCGCTCGGCAAGCCTGGCAAGCTTCTCGTGTTGTATTTGATATGCCAATTCCAGTAACCATTACATTAGGTCATTCCCATGACCTAATATAATGGTTTGAGGCTCTTTATGTTCCTGTAGCAAGCCGATGCCCCTGGCTCTACTGGCATGAGACAGGACATATGAAGATATTACTGGTGCCCGCTCTAGCAAATAGATGATCAATGGGAAGATCGCGTGATCGTGATGCAGTAACTCAGTAACCATTTCCATGGCGTGTCCAGCAATAGGACAATAGTCATGAGCATCTTTCTGGTGAAGTGTGGTGCTTGGTGCCTCCGTAATGAGCTTGATGTAGAGAAAGACCCATACCAATTTTAAGGTCATATTTTTGTCCTGCTGATTTAAAAAAAGAAAGCATCAGTTTGAACGTTTGAGAGGTGTTTGCTTAATTGAGGTTTTATTCTAGTCCATTCATTTTCTTTTTTACTTTACTCACTGAAAATTGTATATTTTAAATGTTACATCTCTAGAAAATATTTTAATATAGATGTGAGATCTTCCTTCTTTCCTTCTTACATTTCACATCAATCAATTCATGTTTTTTCACAGCACATTTAGCTCCATCTCTCCCTCCATTTCTCTCCCTCCCTCCATTTCTCTCCCTCCCTCCCTCCCTTCCTCCCTCCCTCCTTTCTCCCTCCCTCCTTCCCTCCCTCCCTCCCTTTTCTTCCTTCCTTCCTTCCTTCTTCCTTCCTTCCTTCCTTCCTTCCTTCCTTCCTTCCTTCCTTCCTTCCTTCCTTCCTTCCTTCCTTCCTTCCTTCGTTCCTTCGTTCGTTCATTCATTCGTTCGTTCGTTCGTTCCTTCCTTCCTTCCTTCCTTCCTTCCTTCCTTCCTTCCTTCCTTCCTTCCTTCCTTCCTTCCTTCTCACTTTTTTGTTTCCAAACAGCTGGCTGCTTCCAGCACTGTGTACTGTATCCTGCATCCTTTCCCTGTGTGGGAGGGATGAGCTGGATACTACAATCAAAGCAATGCGTGATCAGACCCTATGAAGGAAACCCAGAAGATCCTACAGCCTGCAGACTGGGAGGGCAGGGGCGCTGGAGAAGGGTGTGGAGGTAGTATGGGGGACAATTTTCACTGGGCTGGACACCATGAAGGAAGGTTAAGTTCCATTAATCTCAAGCGGCAAGTTGCCATGGGAGGTCCACAGTATGATGGAGCTTGAGGTCTTAGACTAACATTTTGAACTGGCACCTGTCCTGCAGCTGTGGGAAGTTAATGATATTTCAACTGTTCTACACATGTGCCCAGCGCTAGTCTGTGGTTTGTGGTCAAAGACCAGTCTTAGAAAGTCACACTTGTCGATGTGGACAAAGGAACGGAGAGAAAAGTGGTGACAAGAGCCAGCTAGTGACATCAGCCCAGAACTATTCCCACTGAGGGGCAGCCATTCAGGCTGGAGGGAAGCAGTATGGTGGCCTGGATAGGCAACAGGTTCTACAGAGGAGAGGAGAATGGAAAGGTGGGTGCAAGGTGTGGGGGGGTGATTCCAACCCTCTGCAAGTTCTGCAAACATTTCTTGGCTATGAACTGAGGAAGGGCAGAGAGTGTGCTACTGCCTGGGAGTGCGCGGTGCCCTGTGGTGTTGGCAGGAACTCTCTGTGAGGGTGATTGACAGGGAGGGAGAGCACTCTTCATTGGAAATCCGGTGGTGTGGACCGTGAGCCTCTGGGGAAGCCTCACGTTCCAGGATTGGGAAGAGCCAAGAACGCAGCAGAAAAGGCGATCAGTGAGGAGAGATGTAAACAATTGACAGAATGTTATGGGCTCAACAGAAATGTCAGGGTATTAAAGTGGGTGTCTGAGAAAACAGAAAGTTGCAATCTGAAATGATGAATAAGCCACTGCCAGTTGTCACAGAATGTGCGAGGAGCATGTGTGAACAGTGAGGAGGCTGGGCCGCACTTCTGGGGGCAGACACCACGGGGCTGCACAAAGTAGGCCCTGGCCACTCAGGGATGGGCCCTCTACAGCCCACAGGGATTGACTCTGCCCTCCCACTGTCCAGTCCCACAGTGGGACCTGATTTCCTGAGTAGAAAATTCATCAGGGAGGGTGTCACAACTTGTGTGACAGTATGAGAGCTGACCATTTGCTGTGACGTATTGCAAAGGGGTATGGATCAGTAGGCATGAGTTAGGGGTAAATTAGTTATTGAGAATCATGAGTCCATGCTGAGTTAATCAAAAAGGCGTTGGTCAGGGTAGATAATGGGAATGTGTGCTCTAGAAAGCTGAGTGACCTACTTAGGAGCATCCTTCAGCTTAGGTCCCTAAACAGTCACTTGAGGCAGCAGAAGCATCTGCCTGTGGTGGAAGAAACATGCTGCCCACCACGGGGAGAGCCCTGTGGACCGATGGGCCTGCAGTGGTCTCTGGGAACTGAGTGTCCTTCCGACAACACAGGAATGAACTTGGGGAAGGACTCCGACTGACTCGACTGTGACTTTGTAAGAGGTTGAGCAGGGACCACAGAGCCAGACCAGGCTGTGCACTGAAGCCGGGTCTCTGCTCTGTGGGTGTTTACTCAGCAGCACAGATGGCTTACGTGGGCAGAGGCAGCCATGTTCACTGCCAAGTTGTGAACTACCAGTCATAGGGCCTGGTCCAGGGTAGGCATTCAGTAACAGAGCTTGTGTAATGAATGAAGAAATGGGTAGATAATGAATGAATTTGTGCTCTAGAAAGCTGTGGAGTTTCCTGCTTACACTCTAACAAAACTGGGGGTTCCTGCTTGCACCCTAACAAGCTATGGTGTTTCCTGGGTGTACTCTAAAAGACTAGGGGCATGAGCCAGCTCAGTGAGTGGCATGTTGGGGTTCCATGGCTGAATCGTCTGCGCTGTGCAGAAGACAACCTCTCTCTGGGGCCGGTGTGAACCAGGCTGGTGCCTCAGCTCCGGGGCGTTTTCTGGTGGAAAAAGCAGAGCAGCAATTTACCTCACTGGCCTAGGGTGGTGATGGGACACCAGGGGCAGAATTGGCACTGAGGCTTTGGGTGCAGAGCTCACCTGCTGGCAGGAGAGAGTGTGGGTGGGTGCCAGGTTTGATTCTACCTGGAGTGAAGCCATGGAAGATCTGTCTTTGGGACAAAACACAAACTCCTGCCAATCCGTGAGGCTCTCTGGTCCCACCTGGCCTCTTTCTGCCTTCCTGCCTCTCACCCCTTCTGTTCTGGCTACACCAGCCTTTTCTCTGGCTCCCACGAGTCAGCATCCTCCTGAACTGGCTGTTACCCCATGCCTCTCTGTCTCCTAGATGGCACCTTGGACATTCCAAGAGTGACCTCTCTTGAGCTTTCCTTGTTTCTGCCTGCCATTCTACTGGCCACCTGCCGGCCTTCTGAGTGACAGCAACTACTGTGGTGGGAGAATCTGGCTCCCCACGAATGTCTCTGCTATGGGAATGGGAGCTGTGAGCACCTGCTTGGCACAGGTGCTCGGTACCCACACATGCTCCACTTGCTCAGAGGAGTAACATTTTCCTGTCTGTCCTCACTTCTCTGTGCCTGAGCAGTTGGCTTGGTTTTTCTGATCTTAAAGGGGGAGTGATTCTGTGGACACCTTTCCAGATTGGTAGCCTGTGGCCAACATGTAATAGCTGATCTGATGACAGCAGGGACACTGAGTGACAGAACCGTGAGGCAGTGAGAAGGGAGTGTCCCAGGGGCCGGTTGCCACTGAGAACCCCTGACCCATGAGGGCATAGCTTTCTGGGAGACAACGGGGAGGCCAGCTCAAACCCCTTATTCTGCAGCCATCACTTAAAATGACCTTGTTACCCACACTTCTGCCCCATTCTCTGAGGGTAAACGTGTTTGCCAGCAACATTTCACAGTATAAGGTGACAGGGCAGCCAGTGGCGTGAGTAGTTACTTGGAGATTATTTCTTCAGCAGCACTGGCATCGCACAGGCGAGGAAGCTGTGGTTGCTGCCCTCAGGGTCCTTTCAGGTGGAGAGGGGAATCTAAGGACAGTGTGTGGTATGCCGAGGACTCAGCTGTGTGATGGATGTCTCTCACCACTGTCCCAAGCTGACATCAACACCTCGTTTCATGCCAATACTCTTGGACAAGTGTCTCTTCCTGGCAGCTTCCAAAAGAATCTAGAAAATGAACTTTATGAGTATTCAGCCCCGTGAAAAAGGGAGAAGATGGCAAAGGGATGGGGGTGGGCAACAGTGCTGGGTTGGTCTCAGACTATGGGAGGGGGTGTCCAACTCTCAAGGGGCTCCATGGCCGCCTCTTATTCTGTAACTGGAGTGAAGGGTAGGCATTCAGTAACGGAGCTTGTGTAATGAATGAAGAAATGGGTAGATAATGAATGAATTTGTGCTCTAGAAAGCTGTGGAGTTTCCTGCTTACACTCTAACAAAACTGGGGGTTCCTGCTTGCACCCTAACAAGCTATGGTGTTTCCTGGGTGTACTCTAAAAGACTAGGGGCATGAGCCAGCTCAGTGAGTGGCATGTTGGGGTTCCATCACCCACACAGTTCCATGGCTGAATCGTCTGCGCTGTGCAGAAGACAACCTCTCTCTGGGGCTGGTGTGAGCCAGGCTGAATCAGTAGCTGCAACAGTAGTTGCAGTAGAGAACGTGGTTGAGTAGGATCATCTTCAGGCTTTAATATTCCCATTCACTCTTCCGGTCTGGCCATCTTGAGTGAATGTTTAGGGTGGGACCCAGGACACCTCAGACGTATGGGTCAGATACTCCAGCTGCAGCATGTCTAGGTGGCTTTGTGCCCATAAGCCTTCCCTAGCACAGTCCAAGGAAGTGGTGATGACAGAGAAGTAGGGGTGAGGTGCACATAATTCAGGTTCAGAGAGATGGTGTAGACATGTCCAAGCAGCCCAGTAGGTGTCTATGGAAGCTGCAGAGCAGAGAAAGCAGATTTCAAATGAACTAGGCTGCACAACTTGGCGAAGTTTCAGAAGTGTGATCTTGAGCTTCGTGTGTGTGTGTGAGCGTGTGCATGTGTGTGTGTGTGTATTGCGTGCGTGCCTATACTTTTTTAAGAACAGTAATAAGCAAAGTGAAGTCATAGGAGATCCTTAAAAGCCGGCAGTCCAGGCTCCCCTAGTAGACAGCACCTAGAACAGCTGTTCCTGTGAATCTTCATTCTTTCCCTTCCTTGCTCTTCCCCTTCTGATTTGATTCTGATGCTGAGCATGGACTGTTCATGTTCTGCAGACCTTAGCAAGGGTGAGAGGCCCTTGACATTTGCGTTCAGTTTGGATCAAAGATGAGCGCTGCCTCACCCATAGCAGAACACAGCTGGAACTACCCTTCTCTATTTCTGGCTTGGCCAGGCGAGAGCCAGAGTGCTCCATGCTGCCCAGATCATGGGGAGAGGGTGCCATAGGCAAAGACTGAGCAGTGGAGCAAGGAGTGCCTTACCCATGGCTGAGAGAGGGTCTCTCAGGGTCTCTTCCTCTGATTACCTTCTCTGGAACAAAGTTGTGGTACTGCATCTCTTCCACGGATGATGAGGGGAGAGAGGAGAGCCTCTGAGATGGCAGGTCAAGGCCAGCCCTAGATTAGGTCTCTCACATGTGACTTTGATTTTAGGGCATGTCAGTGGGCTGGAAAGACTGACCAATGCCCTATGCTTCTCTCTCCTGTTTTTTTTTTTCCCATTCTGAGACAACTGACTTCCAGTCTTGGAGGGTGAAGGGATTTTGGAGGCGCAGCTTCAAAAACTTCATGCGAGAGTGCAGCTTCTCTACCATCCTTCATTGATTTCATCAAAGCTACGTGTGGTTCACCTTTTATTGATGACCTCTACCTGTGTTCCTAAGTGTGTGTCTGAGTGTCCATACATCACAATAAGTGACCTCTAGGAAGACAAGCCCTTCCACCCCATGACTTCATCCTGAGCCCCTCCCTGTATCAGGCTATGGCTATACTCATGAATCCTTGTGCAGAAGTTTGAGACCCTTGAGAAGATGATGCCGAGGAGCTCTTAAGTTTGAGCTTCCCCCAGTTAGATGCTGCCTAGCACTAACTTTCTTGTGGTGATTCTTGTATGTTAGTCAGCATACTCCAGAGAATCGGAGCCAATAGGAGATGTGTGTGCATCCATGTGTGTAAAAATGTGTTCATGTGAGTGTACACACATGTATACCTGCCTATGAGCTTATATACTCACGCATGTACATGTGTGTGCATTTGTGTGCAATCAGCAGGAGTTAGCTTACATGTTTCTGGAAGCTGGTGCTGTCAAAGTCTACAGAGCTCATGCCCTTGTTTGGGTGTGGAGACAGCAGGCCACCCGGTAGCATCAGAGAGAGCCAGTGGTGGTCAGGCAGGTTGATTCACATACCTGGGGCAGGAGAGGACTTTTCTCTTCTACTGATTGGAAGTGGCTCACTGTTCCCTGCAGGGAGCAACCTGAGTTTCTCCGACCACTGATTAAGATGTAATTCCTATCCCCAAAAACCTTCACAGTCACACCCAAAAAATATTGATCAAATCTCTCTGTATCCCATGACACAGCCAAGTTGACAAGTCAGACCAGCATAGAAGCCTTTCGGTAGGAGTTAGAGTTGGCCTGTGCATCTTTTTTTTCTTTTGGGTCACACCCGGCGATGCTCAGGGGTTGCTCCTGGCTCTGCACACAGGAATTACTCCTGGCAGTGCTCAGGGGACCATATGGGATACCAGGGATTGAACCCGGGCCGGCATAGGCCGGCCACGTGCAACACAAACGCCCTACCCGCTGGGCTATCGCTCCGGCCCCTGCCTGTGCATCTTTGGATGGCTATTGGTGTTTTCTTCTCTGAGCACCAGAGTCAAAGTGTCTCCTCTGCAGAGGTTCCCAACAGGTGGGATGAAGTTAAAGCAGTCCTGTACCTGATGCTGATGGAGAGCCAGAGGCAGCTGACCTGTCCCCTTGCCCTGAGATGGAGGTGACAATTCAGGTGACATTCTCTTCTCTTCACTCAGGAATTTCATCTCTCATCTCTACCAGCAAGTCCTCTTCACCCCCAATCCCAATCGAGTCCCGCACTTAGTCTTATCCCTTCCTATCACTTTGGCTGACTCCTACCCACACTGCTACCCATTCCTGCAACCAGCCTGCAGTAGCTGTGGGAGTCAAAGCCCCTCTGCTCCCCCCAGGCCTGGTCCACACAGGAGTGCCCCAGACCTTCTATCAGTCCCACGGCCTTTCTGCATGGCAGTTGCCTGAGTAATGCAGCCATAAACCAAACATAATCAAATGGATTCTCTCGTTGCATTCCCTCTTCTTTCCAGCGAGGAGGAAAGATGTTCCTTTCAATCTCATGTGATAGGGTTTCAGCCACACACAGAGCTGGCTTTCAATTGCTCCTCACACTTCATATAGCAGCTGGTTGGGAAATAAAACATCTTCCACTTAGATAAATAAGTTGAAAAAAAGTCAGAAAATTAATAACCAGAAAGATACACTCATTTTATTACCCTATTTCCGAGACAAAACAAAGCACCAGCTCCATAAAAGGCAGACCCATGCGGGAGATTGTGAGAAAAGCCTCGGGACAGTGGGTGGGCGGCTAAGCTTCTGTTGGGGGAACAGGGAAGTGGTCTCAATCTCATCAGCTCCCTGTCAGAGGCCAGGGTGGGTCTCGCGATCTGAACACCACCTGGCGAACCCACTCTTGGAGAGCAGCCTCCTGCACCTCTGACAGAATACCCCCCACCCCAGGACGGGCCCCCTTATGGGAAGGCCCCAAGACTTGTCACACGGTGGTTCCATTTCTGCACTGAAATGCTGATGTCGCTTCCCAGGTCCAGGCACTGTTCAGGGCATGGGGCTGATTCAGGAGTGCTGTCTGTCTGACTGGCTCTTTTAAACTTCTCCATCCCACTGTGGGGACAGCAGGTGCTATTCTCCCCATTTCACAGAGGAACCGTCGAGGTGCATGGCAGCCACTAGGAAAGGCTGTGTAGAGCTCTAAACCCAGCATCAGGCTCTGGCTAGAGTCATTCAGCCACTGGCCACTGGGTTGAGTCAACCCCGAGATAAGTGATGGAACTGTTAGAATGATAGTGTCTCCAAAGAGATGGGAAGTATGAATATAATGAGTGGATGGCCTTTAAGGATGTGGACGCAGGGGACGAAGAGATAACAGAGAGGTTAAAGCCATTGAGTTGTATGCGGCTGACTAGGGCTCGACTCTCAGCATCCTATATATTACCGCCCCACTCCACCTCCCCTGATCCACACCAGGAGTTACTCCTGAGCCCACAGCCAGGATTAAATTCTGAGCACTGCTGAGTATGACCCAAAAACCAAAAAACAAAATGAACAGAAAATGAATGCTGTAAACGCCCACATACATAGCAAGCGTACCAGTCACGGGACAGTGCTAGCATTCCGAGGGGTCATGTGACTCTGCTCTGCTCACACTCAGGGGTGTGGTTCAGGAATACTCGTCCCCTCCGTGCCCCCAGCGGAGTGCCCTGATTGATGAACACCGTTGTTTTCTAGGAGTGTCCCTGGCCATATGTCTTCCCTTAGGGAGAGTGGAGCACTCTGAATGGCATGTCCCTACGCCTGCCGCCACACTGGCACCCGGACATGCCTTCTGTCAGCCCGTGAGCACACCCTGTCCTTCCTTGGCTCCCCCTTTCTTCCCACTACTGTCAGTGTCTGGTGAGGCCTCGTCCTCCTCAGGTCCTGCTGGTGTTCTAGCCCCACTTCTTGACCTTCCCACGGTGCCACCTGCAAGCCCTCAAGTGAAACTTTCTTAGGTGCCTTGCCCTGTGATCTGGAGGTGTCATCTCCTGGTGGGCAAGGCACCTGTCTGGGATGTCCATTCTTCATTCAGTGCTGCCAAGGACCCTACACACTCAGAGGCTGGCTCACTGATGACCAGGCTAACGGGGACTTATCACTTGGCAAATGACTTGCTGTGCTATGGCAGGAGGAATTGCTCCCTTCCGAGGAAGAAGGGTCCAACATAGGCCCAGGACAGGGGGTCATGTCAGGCAACGATGGGAGAAGGCACAGGGATGGCTTCTCAGTGAGGGAGACGTAGGTACCCTGTGTGGTACGTGAGGTGCCCTGCTGGGTTATCCTCTGGGGCCTGTCACATATTCTGGGGGGCACTGGTTTTGGGTCACAGCAGTGACTGGTGGGTTGGGCTGGGCTTACCTGGGAATGAAGACTGTGGGAGAAGCAATCAGGGACACCAGGAAGAGTGATTGATGGGCTGAGGCCCACATTTGGGTCAGGGCTGACGCAAGAATCTGAAGTCCTGAGGAAAGGTCTGAGTAAAACCAGTTCAAGGCCATCAGTACAGGCTTGGATCTTCCTGCAGAGAAAGATGCATCTTTACGCTCTGCCTATGGAGAAATCAAAGCCCACAGGTAAAGGAATTCATAGCAAGAGTTGCATAGTGCCTGAGCAGAGGTGCCGAGAGTCAACCTGGGCCTGGACAGTGCAGAGCCTGGTCCACATAACCCAGGATTCCTGAATTCACATAGCTCTGTGGCTTGTTTGCAACAGGATCAAAGTGCTCACACCCGATTCTTACGTATTTGTTTCTTACTTTTGCCTCATTGAGACACAGGGCAGAAGTGATCATTCTTCTTAGTCTGAAACCTGAGTTCTTTCAGAGCCCACAAATCTAGAATTGTAATGGAGAATCTCCCCTGAAACTTCCTCAAAGGTGGGTTCCAGGGCCTTTTCCCAAAGCAACTGAAAGAAAAACCGAGGCTTCAAGCATCCCTCTGCCTACCCTCTGCCCAGTGGTCTGCACAGCCCCTCCTGCAGCCCCAGAACCACAGAGGCCAGCTTCACTGAAGATAGGGCTGGGTGTTGGGTGCTGGGTGTTTCTTCTGAACGTCTCTGGCGCCACAGACCCTGGAGCTGAGGGAACGCTGGCTTCTGAGGTGGCAAACAGCGGCCCGGTCAGTGAGGGAACGCTGGCTTCTGAGGTGGCACATAGCAGCCAGGTCAGTGAGGGAACGCTGGCTTCTGAGGCGGCACACAGCGGCCCGGTCAGTGAGGGCTCTCAAGACACAAACACCGAAATCCAAGGCCTGTGATACAAGTCAAGCCAACCTTGTCTTTAGTCCTCCCAGCTGGAGGGGCAAGCCGGCAGCTCCTCCTCGGTAACCCTGGACCATGGGCATAGAAAGAAACAATACTTCAGTTGTGTGATGTCCCTCTCTCCCTCTTGTGACTCCGTCATGTTTAATCACATTGTTTGATCTGCAACCACTTCCTCAGAGCAGCCGGCTTTATCTGACCCTGTGACCCGGCTCAGGAAATCTTCAGTTGACTCTTCCTGCTCAGACATGGATTGAGCAGGTGAGGAGCTGCCAGGTTTGTAATGAACTTCAATCCCTCAGGACAGAGTCTGTTTGGAAACGGTCCTGTCTACCTCTGGCCTGAGAGGCTGACAGGGACTTGCTCTGAGGAAATGCTGAAGGATGAAGATGGGGCATCTTAAGGAACTGCTTTGTGAGGTTCCTCTTGCCACTTTTGCCAGTGGAGGAGTGAAATAAACTCAGCCCCTGCCTCTGGCCAGCACCATGGCGCTCTGACGGCTTTCATCATAGCCACTATCACCTCAGCCCTTTCAGAAGGAGCAGTGAGGTACAAGGGGAGTTACTCTCTGGCTCTGGCCCTGGTTTACCTGCTTAGCTGTGGAACCCAAATTCACATGCATGAGACCCACCCTGTGAAAGGTCATGGGGAGCTGATTCCCTACTAGGCTAAGCAGCTGATAGGCAGAGAAACAGCTGGTCCAGGAAATCATTGTTTCCACCAGGCCTCTTATTGGCCAGCCAGACAGGTTTGTAGTCACTTAGGCAGAAAGGCCTTCTGTACTGGGCATTTTTTCACACGACACATCCTGGGGGGTCGGAGACATGTCCCAGGGGGCTTCCCTTGCTTGACCTTCTCATTTGCTTCTGGGATGTCTCTGGCTGAAGCCATGCACTAGTCAGCAGTGTGGCTGGGGTGGTGCTGGGGGTGTCATGTCGCCAGCCTTCTGGCGAGCTGTAGAAATGTTACAGTTGTTTTTTCCTCCTTATCTACATAAACAACATAACTTTGTCAGAAAATTGAAAATGTGCACTTTGTCCCATCAGCTAAACTGGGCTGTCAGATAAGGCTTTCTTCTTCTTCTTCTTCTTTTTTTTCCCCATCGCATCCGATGAATGATGTAAATGGTTTTTGGCTTTGGAGGTTTTTTTTTTTTTTTTTTTGCCAGGCACTAGAGTAAATGATCAGAGTAGTAACATTTTTAACCTTATCTATCATACTGAAACATTTTTTCTGCCTCCAATAAAACATGTCAGAGTCGATTAAGGACATTTTTCAATGAGGTATAATTCACAGATTTTAGTAGCGAATCCAGGAGCGCTGAAGTATTCAAGAGGCTGTGAATACTTAATTATGGCTCGGCTACCTTCCTACCTTGGCCTGAATCCCCTGAATGCTTTGGTGCTCTGCTCAGCAATGAACCTTGTGCCTGACGCGGGGGTCGGTGGAACAGCAGGTACAATGGGCAGGATGTGTCACGCTGTATCTGGTGACAAGGCCTTGAGAGATAGGGCGGCTCAGGACGTTTGGCGGTGCTTATCTAGTACAGGAGTGCACATTACTTCCCAAAGACCGGGATCACTTTGGACAGTATCATTAAATGCCACGTCATTACCTGTTATGGAGCAGTGCTTTAGCTCCAAGGGCCTCCTGGGACACGTGCAACAGTCGGGAGAATGATGGGCGAAGATGGAGCCGGCATTAAATTTTCAATGGAAGCAGTATTGGCTTTGACTTTTCAGAAGCCTTATCTGTTAGATGGTGTTTGTCACTGGGCTGCGGAGCCGTGGATGTTCGTCAGTTGGAAGTTGCAGGCAGTTGAACGATGTGGACAGGTGAAGGCTCCGTGGGGACTGGCCCTGCGCCGGAGAGCTGGAGGGGGTAAATTGAAGGTTTATTTATCCCATTCGCTGTCAAGGTCAGCTTGCTAGAGAGCTGTCCTATGGATGCTTACAAATGCCAAAATCCAGGCAAATTGTCGGAAAGAGCCTCCAAATCCCTGACCTTTGTGCAGCCCCCCATCAACGTGCCCACATCTCTGAGTGGGGTCCTTAGAGGGAGTTAAATGCGTGGTAAAATGAGGCGGAGGCTGTTACTGTAATGTCAGCCAAGCGGCTACGTCGTTTTGTTCAGTGTTTTCAGCCACAGGCTGAAGTTAAAGATATGACTGATCAAAGAGGGAAAAGGCTCCGCAGAATCGCAGCATGGGGTCGGTTTAGGCAGAGGAGTCAGGCTGGATCAGTGCCTTGGACTCGACTCACTTTCCTACTTGAAGCTCAAGGTAGCTTGGGGTCTCTGCTGTCCTGTTCCTTGCTGGAAAAACCGCATTTCTAGTTCCTCTGGCTTCCTCCACCCTGCTGGACACCTTGGCTAGTTGCAGACTCTCACAAGGTGGCTAAGTGATGTGTTTGCCTGCTTTCCAGGACTTTTCAGTCTTTCTGCTCTGATTTTGTCATGACAGCTGATGTGAAGGTGTAGGTCAGAGCTGACCAGGCTGGGGGCAGGGGTGGATATCTTACTTTTGTGAGGGCAGGAATTTCTGAAGTGACAGGGTGGGTTTAATTTACCAAATGTACCAAATATAGAGGAGAATTGCCTAGTGATTTAGAATTCCTTCCTCCCATGGAATAATATTTATCCACAAAATAATAATTCATATGGAATATATCTTAGTTTGAGATAACATAATTTTTTTAATTTTTGAAATTTTAAAATTATTTTTGTCTTACTATACTATTATTAATGTTTGGTCATAGACATAATCCCAACACCACTCCGATCACCAGTGTACCTGTCTCCCCTCCCCACTCCTCCCCTCCCACCCACCCCCTCTCTCACCTGTGACCTCAATTCAACTGTCTGTGACAGTTTCCCTATTATTGTCTCTGGATCCTTGTTGCTACCTCACTGTGTATCTTCCATTCCCACATATATGTGTGAATGTTCTGTATCTGTCTCTTTGGTTCTGATTGACTTCACTCAACGTGATATCCTCAGGTCTCTCTGTGTTGCTGCAAATGGCATGGCTTTGTTCTTTATTGGAGCAGCATCGTATTCCATTACGTGTATTTAAACCACAACTTCTTGATTTGTAGTTGGACATTTGGATTGTTTCCATATTTGGCTGTTTTACTAAGTGCAGCAATCAACATGGTATGCATTTGAATTAATGTTTGTGTGTTTGGGTGGTATTTGGTGGTATTTCTGGATCATAAGAGAATTATAGTTCTGATTTTTGTAAAATCTCCATATTTCTTAAACAGAGGTTGAACTGGATGACATTTCTAGACAGGCCATCAGTGGGTAAGGGTTCCTTTCTACTACACCCCTGCCAACACTGGCTATTTCCAGAGTTTTTGTTATGTGTCATTTTCACAGATGTAAGATGGTATCTTGTTGCTATTTTGATTTGTGTTTCTCTAATTATGAGTGACAGTGAGCATTTTTTCATACCTATTGTCCTTCCATATGTCTTCTTTGGGGAAGTGTCTGTTTATCTCCTCACCCCATTTATAGATGGGATATATACTCTTCCCGTTTACTGGGGAAATAGACTCAGGATCCCAAACAGAAAGAGTATGTGGATTTTTCAAAGTATAAACTTCTCTCAGGCCAGAGGTGCCAAATAATTAATAAAACTGTATTTCAGATCATTCATAATTAAAAATAGAAAAATTGGTCGGGGACTGCAGAATGAAAGTACAGCAGGTAAGGTGCCTGCCTTGCACGCTTTCCCCAAAAAAAGACCCTGAAAAAATGCCTTAAAACGTACATTGTTGATCTGAAATTCAGACATCGCTAGCTATCTCTGAAATGTTATTTGCTAAATCTGGCAATTTATTACCCTCCTCTCAGATGTGTGTCTTGTGTGTGTGTGTGTGTGTGTGTGTGTGTGTGTATAAATAGGAGTGTTTGTTTGTGGCTTTGATATGTGACAGGTGTGTGCATCAGGATGTGTGTCTGTGTAGACAGGTAATGAGAAGTCCACATCCCAGACCTTAACAGCATTTTCTGGAATAAGCTGCCAGGTTTGGGTTGGCCTGTGAATTGGTGGTGGAGGAAGCAGAGAAGCGGACAGTGCGGGAGAGCAAAGTCTCACAGGGACAGTGAGATTTTCATTCTCTCAAGGTTCACTTAGGAAAAGGTGATCAAGTTTCCTGCATCAGGGACCCTGGAGAGGTGCCCCGGGCTCTGCCAGGGACTCACAGTCAGGTGAAGAGGGTCACTGTGCATCCCACGACTCAGCTGGAAGGAGCCGTCTCTGCTTCACCATTGACACTGGTGTGGGCATGAAGGTGGTGCCTTCTGGACTTGGGTTACTTTCCGAAGGCTCCTCTGCTCTCACCCTTCCCCCGAGTTCCCTGAAGTCAGTCATGGCACAGGAACTCTACGGTAAATTCTAATGCAGGTCCAAGGGAGCCGCCTGCAGGGGCACTGCTTATGGGTGGGGGTTCAACAGTGGGCCCTTTCTGTTGAAAGTCAAAGGCAGTCATCACTGGGGAGGTTCCTGCTCCCACTGTTTACAAGAATGTTCAAACCGTGCAGCCTTATTTCAAAATTCAATTAAAGAGCCGTTAATATGTCCCAGGTTTGTTGTAATGAGCCCATAACTGAAACTGACATCATTATCAATTCAAAGGAAACACAAACACTTAGTCTTCTGCTTCCTTGGGGAACTCCCCAACTTCCCCAAAGTCCCAGCCCCTCCCTGGCCTAGGGGGATGCTGAGAGTCTTGCCTGGCCTCTTTCTTTTACCTATATAAGGGCTGGTACGAAGGCACTCTGTAGGCAAATGGGGCTTAGGTAGCAGAGTTCTAGAATGCTTTTTTGATGACTGACAGATGCAGTCTTTGGAATTTTCCATGTTCTTGTGTGGTCCAAATCTCTACTGTTCTGCGGCCTGAACAATAGCTTCTCATGATGCAAACTTTGCAAGGCTCCAGCTCCCAGTTCTCTGGAGTAAGGAAGAAATGGGCAAAAGAATCTCTCCAGGCCATAATCAGAGAGCAGAAGAGCCTGGGAGGGGTTTGGGGAGGTGGACAGGTCACTAGGACAGAGGGTGACGTGGAGTGTCTAATCTGGCGTCTGCTCAGGCTGAAATGTGCTGACTGACCACATTTCATCTGGGACAGCAGTCACAAGAAGCTATATCACTCTCCACTGAAAATCCAGTGAATAGTTGATGTGTTTAAAGCTGAGTCTGCCCACTGTTTGCCCAGCAGGTAGCTGTGGTTACCTCCACAGATGTAAACTCACTCACAGCTGATCCCTCACTCCTAAAACATAAGGTAAAGCTCAACTCTGACCTCCTGGTTCTTCCATGGCTCACACATTCATGGCGCTGAGTCTTTTTTTGTCCTGAGTATCTTCCCCTCTGCAGGCTGTAGGGACACGTGCTCCAGAATCTCTCCCATGTGCACTGGAAATCTGCTCCTTCCTCAGTGTCCACAAGAACCAGGAGTGTCGGTGCTGGTGAGGCAATGAGTCTAAGCCTGCTTGCCTGGGGGGGGAAGGAAAGCCGCCAGTGACTCTGGGTATTCAAGGCACAACCTCTTTCCAAAGCACCCAGTGTTAGAAATAGGGCAGTGACACCTGGACAGAACATTCCATCTTGTCACAGGAATGGGAGGAGAGCAAGTCCCCATCTACAGCCATCTACAGCCTAGTCCCAGGATCTGGAGGCCCGCTGTGAGGTTCTTTCTTTTTTTGGTAGGAGGAGGGACACTATTATACCTCATAGTGCTCAGGGCTTACTCTTTGCTCCTCACTCAGGGATCACTTCTGGCAGTGTTTGGGGAACCCTATGGGATGCCCAGAGTAAGCCTGGGTCAGCCGCGAGCAAGGCAATCACCCTACCCCTGTTCTGACCTTTGCACTGGGATCTTATGCAGAGATTTAGAAAGTGATAATTTGACTGAAACGGAAACATTGCGACTATAAAAACATGCCTTTTATTGCTTTGAACTGTGGCTGATCATCCCCAAGTGGAGGTGACACCTGAGTAAAGAGTCTGTCAGCGCTGTCCTGCTGGCTCCAGGTTCCTGAGCTGTTTCAGCTTGGAAAGGATGGATGGCTAACAAACCCCGGTGTTCAGAGAAGGGACTTACCACGTCAGTTTTGTGCTACTGGGAGTTGGTGCTTGTAGACATCCCCAAACTCTGATGACAGAGGATGGCATAGACCAATGCCACTGCACTCATGGAGGTGATATAGTTGGGGAACCGTGTGAAGAACAAGTCAGTATTTACTTGTTTAAGGGAGATAGTCTTAGAGAGCAGGAAATAAGTTCTTTATGTACTGGTGAGGTGGTCAGCTTTATTTTGCCTTTGAGATAAGAGTGTCTCAGGGAAGCCAACACAGTGTTCGGCCAGTCATTGATCCTCATGATGGGCAAATCACATGCAAAGGTCCTGTGGTGAGAGGAGTTGGTGTGATGGGCAGTGGAGCAGCAGGCAGCCTCAGTCTTACAAGGAGACCGATCCCTGGAGATAATGCTGAGGTTGAGGTTGAATGCTCATACTGCTCCCCCACCCCCCACATTGGCTCTATGGGTGCAGCTTCCTGTAATACTTCTAGAGGGAGTTCTCCCTGCCCATGAAGATCTTCCCTTCTCTGCCTACTGAAGTCTTGTAGAGTGCTCCCCCTCCAGCTGGTTCACTTCCAGCTCTCCCAGGCTGATTCCCCTGTGGCCACCCATGTGTAGCACTTCTACAGTTTGGCTGATGTGCTCATCTTTGCAGCTTCGTAGTTCTTGGTTCATGGTCCTTAGAAGTGTTTCCTCTTACACTAGCAGGTTGGCTTCAGAGAGGCCAGAGCTGGGCTCCCCACTTCTCTTTTAGCTTTTTGGAAGAGCTGTAGACTATGGACTTGACAGGACCAGTAGATAATTTCAGCTGTGGGTAAGGTAGTGGGCAAGTGATGGCTCAGTCAGATCAAGGGACAGGATAGAAAGCAGCAACGGTGTTGCTGTGATGGACACTGCTTCTTTAAGGCTGTAGGAACCGAGCATGCGTCAGCCAGCGGAGAGCTGCATATTTCTCTGGATGGGTAATGGCAGTCATTCCCTGCCTAGATGGGAGGCTGGCCTGACAGTGTGGCAGATCTGCCAAAGTCACCCTTATCTTCCAGGTGACTCTCCAGAGATAGTCTGGCTGGGGTGTTCCTTGTATGCCCCTCCCTCTCTTCAATGCCTGCACGCTGGGGGTATCAGCTCCAGCCCATGGAGAGGTGGTGCTTTGAGTTCACCATGTGGCATTTTCCTTCTGCCAGAGTCTCGTGAGCTCACGGTTTCCTCTCACCTCTGGGCTGTAAGAATGGGGTCAGCACACCAGTCTGAGAGATGCTTTTTCTTAGTCCAACCCAACGTCTATCACTGGCACCCAATTGCTTCAGGTCTTCTTGTGGGAGAGGTAATCCCCATACTTGGTGATGCTGCATTGGGAGTCAGGACCAAGCCTCTCCCTGTGTGGCCCTGCTCATAGCACTCTTGTTGGCAAGTGTGTCTAGAGCAAACAAGAACACCAATGTGAGGGTTGTTCCTCTATGTTCAAAAATCTCCCGGGGTGACAACTAATCACTGTCCCTATGGTGGCAGTTCAGATCTATCTGTGGCGAGGGCAGAGATGGTGGGGGTGGTGGTGGTGCTGGTCACCCCAGCTGTGGGCATCAGATGAAGAGGCTCCCTCCTCCTTCCCTAGAGACTCATTCTTCATGATGGACCAAAGGGACTGGAGACCAGCCTTCTCCAGCCAGTTCTAACGCCTGAGCCCAGCATAGAGCCCAGCCTGATTCATGGCTGAAAGGATGAAGCCCATCCCAGGCTTAGAAGATGTTCTCTGGGAAGTGGGTGTTGCTAAAGGAGTGATAGGGTAACCTGCCCCTTAAAGTCAGGTTGCTGTAAAAAGAACTGCCAGACTGGGCTGGGGCTTGTTGCCTCCGTCACTCCCAGTTGCAAAAAGTCCCGGAGATATTTACAGTTGCTGCTTAAACATCAGTGGATATGAATAAAAGAGCAATATCTCACATCGTTAGTCCATAAATATGCAGTTTAGTTTTATTTGTGAAATAAAAGAACCTGAGCTTGAGCCGCCTATGTGAGCAACTCAGATATACCCATCTTGGGAAATGCAGACCCATCTCTTTGTCCTGCCCCTCGCCTGTCCTCCATAGCCCCTCAGGAATGTTCTCTCCCCAAGTACATCCTAGTCCCCCCATTTCTGGAATTCTTGGTAGATTCGTTCAGGCAGCTTTCCCTCCCACTCCTGTCCATGGGGAATAGGCCCAATGCCCAGACTGTCCTCTATCGGGGCCACCAGCCAGCCAAGGCAACAGCTGGCACCCACCCCCTCCCTTGTCTTCCTTATTTTAAGGAGCCTCATGTTAAGTTTAGGAAGGGCTGGGAACTTGTGCTGGGCTGGCAGTTGACTGTGCTCGTGGTGGGGGCTGGGCTGACTCCCCTGTAGGAAGAACTGTGGAGGCTGCAGCATCCGCTCAAACATTCCCAGTTCAAGCTCTGCTATAGATCCTGGAGGAGGTGGATACACTGCAGGGGCCTGGAACACACACGGGAAGCCAGGAATGCGTCCGCTGGGGACCAGAACCTGGGCCTGCGGGAAAATCCACAGCCCTAGTGCACAGCCCCTCTGAGCATGTGAAAGGGGGGCCAGGTGGGACCAGCTTTGGGGCCCCCTCAGGTGGAGTTAGGGACCACAGTGGATGGAGGGGTTGGTACAGTGCTGCTGCACGTTTCTGAAGAGGGGATGTCATTGACCCTTGGGTGCATATGGTCCTGCTCAGCCAGGACCCAGCATGCTCTGATCTGAACCAGAACAATTGTTCGCAATTTTTAAAACAGAAATATTAGAGATGGCTTATCCTGTCAACACACAAAATCACCAAGAGTTACTATATTAAATCTGAACTTTATCTCAGAATGTCAGTTCTTTTGCAAAAAAAAAAAGTACTTTCAAATTCCTCTTCACTTCCTAGGCTTTAGGGCTGAGCTCCATCCTGGAGACTGACAGTGAAGGGCGAGTGTCTTATGGGGGGCCCCTCAGCTGTCTGGTGCTTTTCCGCCCTAATGAGATTAAGTGAGGGGCTTGGAACTTTGCTGGGGCTCTTCCTATTGCTTTGGTTCTCACTTCCTGTCATTTCTAGCATGAGGGACCTGTAGAGGTTTTGGATGGGTGCCCCGACACTCTCTAAGGTACCCAAACTATGCATATCATGGAGCTTGTTCAGGAGAGAATGTTTATGGAACCAGGTTTTATGGCACTAAATTGTTAGGTTTCTAAGAGAAAAGTGGCTCATATCACAGAATATAGAATGACTGGATTGGGGGACTGGGGAGAATCTCCCTTGTAGTGTTCAAGGTGCCTGGATACTTGGCCAGATCAGTGTTAGGGATCAAGCATTCAATACACTATGAGGGTCTCTGGGGCTTGTGGATATCCAGGGCTGATGTAGTATAGCCTGGGGACCTTTTAAGTGTTGCACCAAGTGATGCTCAGGAAGACATTTGGTGCCAGGATTTGAACCTGTTTCTGGACATGCAATGCATTAGCCCTCATGCCTGTTCTATCTCTCTAGTTCCTGAGCCATTGTGTGTCCCCATTAGCGTGCTTTTCCTAAAAGGTCTTCCAGAGGCATCAGGCACTGGTGCTAAAAACTGTTGTGATGATTTCTTACCCTGAGAATGTGGTCTTCTAAGGGATCCAGAAGCAAAACAGGGAAAGCGAAAAGGATAAAACGTGATGAAAGCAACAACTTCTCAATCAGCTATGAACACAGTACAGAAGAAACATGGAATTGCTACCAATTCTGGGCCAAGTGACTGGTTTGAACATATGAAGTTTGATAAGGGCAAAACAATTCTGACATGATCTGTGGGAATGCTGGTCTTCAGGACACGGGAGAGACTGACTCCTTCGATTGCACATCTCCTGTGCAATCTTACCCTTCGGTGTCCTTGGGAGTTTCATCTTTCTAAGTGATGGCCATTTTCTTGGTGCCAAGATACTGTTTTTGTGCTGAGCACTTGTCAGAAATTGTGACATAAGACAGAAACTTTACTCTACTCATTGCGAGCACAAAGGAATGTGTCTTGTTAGCAGCCCAGGCAGGATACACAGCCCAGGCTGGAAGCTTTTATTGCCTTTGCAAGGGAGAGCAAAACACTCTCCTATACGATTGTCAATAGGCAAAGCTTGACCTCAAACCCCAGAATTGGGGCTTTCTCACCACTCGTACCTGCCCCAGCATACATTGATAGGGGGTGTTTTTGGAACACCTGGGTGAAACAAACAGAGCAAAATACAAAGCCAAGAGTCTTTCCAGGCGTTCCCCCAAGTCCTAATCTTCTCAATGAAGCCCCTGGTCAACCACAGTCCCCAGCAGCACATGGAAATTCCTGAAATGAAGCTGCGGGTTACACATGGAAGCTGAGTGGTCATCTGGTGCTCACCCCATTGTCCATCCCAGGCATGACCAGAAGTCCTTTTCCTTCTTGCTCCTTGGAGCTCAATTGTCATATAATAGGCTTGTCTGACACAAAAGCAGCTAAGTAAAATTTCCACTAAAAGTATAGTTTCAAACAGCTGTTGACAATAAGTCAACATGCAGTCAAAAGTTGAGAATGCAGAAACTCTCTTTGTGGGGCAAGTTGACCCACGTCCCCATATGTCACAGAGTCCTTTTCTGGGCAGGGAGCAGGGACTGGAACCAGAGAGCTCTAGGAGGCATCATCTGATGAATTCCACAGAACTAAGGATCCACTGCCCCAGGAAGGAGGGGGCGGTTCATGAAAATTTATAAAACATCCTTAAACCTCTTCCAGGAATAAAAGTTTAAGATGAGGGGAAAATCCTGAGCTATTTCAAGGCCTTGGACTTATTACTTTCACAGTCTTGCAGATGGACACACCCTCCCGGAGGTGGGGGGAATGCAGATGGGGTTTATCAAAGATGCAGAGAGCTATGGCGGGTCTGTGCTACAGATCAGGTTTTCTTGCTGTGTGAACAGCCTTAGGTCTGCTCCACATAAACTTGGTCCTTGTGCATTTTACCAACTCGTGTTGAATCTGTCATTAGGGTGGCAATGGGTCGATCATGTACAAAGGAACTCAAATGTGAATGTAGGAACTGCTCCAATGTTGACTGATCCATCCCCAGTCAGTCCTTTGAAAAGTCACTCTGCTGCTAAATAACCTGATGCTTTTCAGGAAACCCCAACAAGCTCCTGTCTTGGGGTTCCATTTGTAGGTCTCCAAACAATTTCCAGTCAATACATCTCCTAATCAATTGCTAAAGTGCTTGGCAATGAAAGTTGATCAACATGGGCGAATGATTTGATTCATATGCCAGAGACTGTGGTTGAACAGTCTCTTTTCCCCATCAATGTATGATAGGGAATGTTTTGAGAGTCAAGTTTTAAGAACGGGAAGTATGGTCTGCACGAGAACATCCAGGCTACTTCTGGTTTTTGTGGCATTTCCCATGTTGACTATGCAGCTGTCCCAGTCTTAATCCAGAGTTTGATATTTTTTGGAATCTCATCTCTGTGACACACAAGATGACACTTAGCCTACAACACAAAAAAAGGTGATGAGCAAGGGTCGGTAGCAGGATGGAGACTGGTGGGCAAGCTGGAAAGAGAGGTGCAGGGCAAGAGGAGGAAGTGGGCAGGCTTGATGCAGTAGGGTCTGGCAGAGCGAGGGCAGGGACGCTCATTTGGGAAAGATGCATGAGGTGAAGTTGAGGAAGAAGAGGAAAGCCTATAGGATGACGGAATGAATCCGGGATTTTGATATACTGTCCATGATGGGTAATGAGTCTGTGGGCTTCTGTGCCCATGACGGCTTCAAGGAAAGCCACTTGGCAAACACTGGACCCACTCTTGGTGTTCTGTATGGATGTGGCATTAGTTCTGGGAAGTATCTATACAGCATGGCAGGAGAGGCTTGGGTTAGAGTCTTGGTTAGGCAGTTGGGAGAAGGGGCTGCCCTCCAGATACCCTTCTTTCTCTGTGTTACTGTGAGCACAGGACTTAGGATGCAGCAGTGGGACTGGGGACATTGGGCACTAGGGTCTTGGAGAAGCTTAGCAGGTTTGGGTTGAAGAACAGAGAAAGCAATTCAAGTAAGTAATAGTAGTAATAACGAGAAGGGGAGCAGAATGATCCAGGCCAATGTGGATTGGGACCATCAGCTGACACCATCAACAATGCAGTGTATCTTCAGGGTCCTCTGAAACCTGAATTAAAGGAAACAGCTGCATTATCCTACCTATACCCCCAATTACAGACCTGGCTGTCTGTGAATCTGTCAGCCTGTGTGGTTCCATTCACACAGAATCCATTCTTTGGCCCTTCTTTCGTTAGCACGTAAATATCCTCTGAGCCTAAAGAGAACTCTATTAATTCAGTCTCGGGTGCAGGGAAAATTTGTCTGTGAGCAAGAAGGGATGGATAATTAAGAGGTGTACAGTGGAATCTGAGAAAGAAATGGCTTCCCTGCAGGAGGGTGATGACATCTTCATTGACCCTCCTGGGGCTCCCTCGGTCCACTGTGGGTGAGTGGGGGGACTTGGCCTTGCTTGTAACGTCTCCCTTGGAGATGAGCCCCCGCCACCTGCCAAGCCCCTCCTCATGGGCGCTTTCTAATCAGTTCACATGATTGAGCTTCGGCGAGGCTTCGCTTCCATCTTTCCGCCTGTGGGGTGTGAGGCTAGGAGGGCCCCTCGTCAAAACTTTGGAGGGTTCTGTCAGTTTGAAAAGAACATGACCTTTAAATTGTATCAGTATGTTTGCTGGTGCATAAGGGAGAGGAAAAGGTTCGTCCTGATGGAAAACCACTCAGAGACCAAGGAGGAATTCAGAGGGAACGGCCCAGGAAGTTAATTTGTTTATAATAATTTGTTAAGTGGGGCGAAAACTGGGTCTATCCATACTCACCTCCTGACACGGACCCTGGGGCTTGGAGACCTGTCCTTTCTCTCAGCGGTCTTTTCTCTGCAGGGTTTCTCTTCTCTGAGCTGCCGCTATACTAAGGACAGGTAAACCTGTGCACTCCTGGGACTACAACTAGGGACAGATATTGAAATTTTCTTTCTTCACAGTCGTTAATCTGCGTTTGCTTGAAAACCCTTGCAGGCAATGAGCAAGGGTCTCCTGGTACTGTGTGGCTCCAGAGGTAAGGTCAGGACTGTTGAAAAAGTTCATTTTGGAATTTTATCAGTGTTTGCAGAGACCCTTGCATAATTCTGGTTAGTTGAATTTGAGTTTCCTTGGCTTGGAAAAATTCAGGTGTTCCATGTGTTTTTATACACACACACACACACACACACACACACATTTTTGTGTCTGTGCAGTTTTCATTGTGTGCAACTTTCTAGTTTTTATTTACATGACATCAAAGTTAGAAAATCTCTAACTATGACCCCTTCATGTCAGAGTTTATACCACTCCCTCCTTCTTCAAGTTAAAATATTTGGATTTATAGCACAGAGCGAAAACTGGGGTTAAGAAATTGTACATTTCCTAATTTAAGGAGGTGACAAAAACAACAATTGGAGCTGAGAGCAGATGGACATTTATTCTTATTTTTTCCTATTGGTAACTGTTTGTCTTTCAAAATCAAGTGAGCTGCCCCCTGCTTTATTTCCCTGCCTTCCTGGGAGACAGTGGGCCGACTAGGGATGGGGATCAGGGGAGGTTAGTGGGGATCCAGAACACCCACGAATGGGACCGATTAATGCTTGTATCTCTTGCTTGGTTTCTCCTGGAGGATTATGTTATCTCTAGAGGTGAGTAATTTTGGAGGAATACAGGTTTCTCCTTCAAAAGGTGCTTTCACTGGAAACAGCATGCACAGCGGTCTTTTACCCAAGTCTTCATGTCTTAGACACCCTGTGTTCTTTGCAGCAGGAAAGAAAGACAGGTCATTGCCTGACTCGGATCTGCCTCTGTCCTGTGCTGTGAGGCATAAGCATTTGTCAGTGGAGGTGAAGCCTGCGTGGCCAGCCACAAGCAGCAGCACCGTGAAGTATTGACTGAGTCTGGGTTCCTAATGCAAAACGCAAAATGGGAATTGAAACATACTTGATGAAATTAAAACATTAGTATTGGCTTTCAGCTTCTGGTTCTCTGGCTCTTGTAATAAATGCAGGGCATCTTAAAATAAAAGCCAACAAACTAACAGTAAACAGCCAGATGCCTTTGCAAGACAGAGGAGGTACAAAGCCTCTCACCGAGATTTGCGAATTGATTTTCTCCAGCGTGGACTCCGACAACTGTTTCATCTCCAACTTTGACATATACTTTTCATTTCTTTTAAGTAGCAAGCTTTTTTATTTATTTTTCTTTACAATGACTATATGAAGATAAATGTTAGATAAATGAAATAATCCCAATCACCACATTAAGCCACGAATAAGGAAAGTACCATAAAAATCGAACGCATCTGCGTTTTCTCTCAGAGCAATGGTGAAGAGAAAGTCCTCTGTGCCCCAATTAATCCAGGTCCAGTGCCTGAATTCCATTTCCTCAAAGCTCTGGGGAAATTCATGTCTAGGCAGCTCCGTATTCGCCAAGGAGGAGCACACTGGGGCCAGGGAAGCAGAAGGCACCAAAGGGCCATGGCTGGTGCCACACACAGCCCTTTGTTTATGCTTAGGCTGTTTCTCACTGTCTCTGTTGAAAGCAAAGAAAGCTGCTGTAATTTTTTCTAGTGGGCCCCTTTCCCCATCCATCCAGAACCTGAACTTCCCAGTTCCTTTGGTTGGAAGTTATTGGTTTGCACACTTAGTTCCTGCTGCTCATGCTCACAACAGCTTCAGCCCTGGGAAGGTGAGTGGGAAAACAAGGGAGAATGTGGAACTAATGGGAACCTTGAGTTGGCCCCATTGCCTCCCCCAGTCCCACAGGGATACTGCAGCTCCCCTGGTAGCTTCCTTGCCCTGGGGTTCAGGTTGGCACGGAGATGGCATCTTCTGCTACTGCTCTGGCCTCAGTGCCTCTTCAGCAAGGTCGCACTGCCTGATGAGCCGCCACAGGGCCAAGTTGCAGGGTTTGCCCCTTTGAACTATAGCAGCTTTGCTTGACCTCAGTGTCTTGTTCACTCGTTGGTGTCTTGTTGAGCCCCTAAACCCCCCAAGTTTCTGGGAGCACATCTGGCTACACAGCTATCTCTCGTGAGAATTTATTTCCAGGAGATGAAGCTTGCAGCACCAGGAGACACTTTGACCTCAGCCTGGGCTCTCTCTGTTCCTCTTCTTTGAAGAGCTCGGGGTAATTTCTGATGACTTCCCCAGGGGAGGGGCTAGTGTAGTCCTGCTTCCGGCAGAGAATGAACAGCTCAGTTTATGGGGCAGGAAACATGGTCCTGGGTCTGAACTATTTCTGAGACTTGGGCTGGTCCAAGGGAGTAGCTCAGCTCTGCAACTCTCCAGACACATTTTGAGTGAATTGGTTTCAGCTTTCTCGAAATGCTAATGTTGATATTGTTTACGTCTGGTGGCATTGTTTTTCACTTTAAAATTACAGCTTTAGTACATTAAGCTAATTTCATAATACTGTATTAACTTAATATTCCATAAATCACACATGTCAGATTGCATTGTTACAGATGCACAAAACCCAAATTTACTACTCTAGCTCTCCAAACACATGTATTCATAATTTGCTCCAGCGAGTCCTGTGCCGCCATATAGGGTTAAGGAATTACACATTCCAATGCCAGGCGCAGATCATGCTGCTCTCTCTCCCTGCAATTGTTCTCCATACAAATTGAAACAATATATTTCCAGCCATTTTCATAGTTGTAATTACTAGCAAAAATTGTAATACCGTGAACATATTTTAAACACCTGCACTTTGGGTCCAGCTCTTTTTTTTTTTTCAAGCTGAGTGTTTCCATTTTACTAAGTTTGAAAAGCTCACTGATGTTAGCAATCCTGGGTATGTTTTTTTTGGGGGAGATGATAAGTTTTGACTTGGAAGAGAGAAGTAAAGAGAAGGTGACGGAAGAAATCAGCAAGTACCCTCTGCCTCCATTTTTTTTCCTTTCTCTTTTTTTCACCTTGGCAAAAAGTGATTTAATTGTAGCCCAGTTGGCTCATACTTGCGGCGTGGCCCTCTCACAAGGAGACAAACTTCTTTCCTTCTGCCCAGCTGGCTGGTTCCTGGGAACAAAGGGAAGCTCTCCGTGGGGGACATGATGGTGGGCTCGGGCCCTTGAAGAACCTCTGTAGGTTTTTAAGCACACACTGTCTAATCGAGCTCTGACAAGTCCATTGTAAATCAAAGGTCTGGTAAGTGGGGATGCCAGAAATGTTTGATCTCCTTCCAAGCCTTGAAACAACTTGCTTATTTTTTCTGCAGTTTGGCTCCTCACTAAAATAAAACATTGCGAGATGAATGTTCTGACGGGTCATTGTGTGTCAAGCTGTCACTCTGTAATGGTTACATATTTCAGCTGGATTGAGGTGGTGCGGGTTGGGGGAGGTCTGTGAGAAGGAGAGAGGCAGAGAGATAGGGGAAGGAAGGAGACAAAGAGTAACAAGATTTCTGCTTTCTCCTTGTGGCTGATCTTCATTTAAACCAAACACTTGTCATGTTCAGGGAAGTTTTATAAATTTTTAATGATATTGGGTACAACTGGTGCTTTGAAATTTGCTGTACTTTAATTTTTTCTTCGTTAGCAAAGGTTCACTAATGCATTGAAGTGCTAAGAGCGTATCCCAGGGATGCCACGATAATTGTGTTGTTAATAATATTGTGGCACTAGTAATGTTCTCCTGGTAATCAAGGCATGAGATTTTTTTTTAATATATTCAGTTATTACACTGCATCTCGCACAAATCATGTCAATTACAATTGCCAGCCTGTGACAGTTAAAATAATTGTATACGTTTTCCAGAATTTTCCATTGGCTTGGCTAATCAAGCTAAAAAAAAAATCAACACATTATTTGCATTAATTTTGTTTCTAGTCTATTTCCACTCCTAAATCATTTGTCCATCTACTTCAAAAGGCAGAACAGTAAGTATTTTAATAATAAATATACAAACACATTCACACCAACCTAATTTAAGAATACTTCTATAGGTCTAGCAAGACGGAATCATCTGGTGAGAATGTTTTGTGTGACTGGGTTTATGGATTTCACTGGTGTGCGTGCATGCTGATATTGAGTTCCCATTGCACACACTTGGGATATGTGCATTGCCTGTTTCTATAGACAAACCTTGTAAGAACATTCACTTTAGCATTTGCTATTTCTGTATTCCGTCCTTAGTTCTGTCTAGGCCAGGAAAACAGCAAGATTTTGTTTTTTTTTTCCTTTTTGGTTATACTGAAATAGCTCAATATTCCCCTGCACCAGGAAATGATATATGTAATACTTGCAGAACAGCACTGCAGTATTGCAGCTCCAACACCAGCTTTCCACTTCTCTCAGCTCTACCTCCTGACCAGCACCGAAGCTTTCTTTATTTGGAACTAAAATAGCTAAACATTCAAAAAGCCCTGAACATGTGAGTGTCGCTGCGCACACGGAATCCCCCCATGGTGTCTCAGCAAATTTCCCCCCCAGCCTGGCCTCTCTCTTCATTATCCTGCATCCTCCCTGCCACAGTCAAGAACAAGAACGGGGAGGAGTTTGGATGACATAAAAGCATGCTGGATTGAGGACCCCAGGGTGCACGAGAGAATTGGGGAGAGTCTGCGAGGCTGATGCCGACAGGGAGCTGCCTACGGCGTCGCACACATAGTGGAGCGGGCGTCAGGGGCAGGGGGTGGTACTGGCCGGGAAGACTCTGAGACAGGTGCTGCAGAGTGAGTCAGACTGGCCTGTTTCATCTCTGCAAAAGCTAAAAATCAGAAAGCAAGCATCAGAGTAGCAATTTCCTGAGGAAGCAGCTAACAGGATGGAATGGCAGCACCGGCAAAATTAGTGACAGAAGGATCTGAGGAAGAGAAGTGGACAGACAGGATTATTTGAGCAATTTTCAGGCAGCTTGGCGATATTTAGAGAATGATAAATAATCTCCCCACTTCCAGTGGTCCTTGGAACACCACTCTTTTTACTCTCCAGGTCCTTCTAGGCCAGGTCCATGATGTCAATTTGCATAAGGATCATTGGCTACAGGTTATAGGGGTCAGGAAAACAAAATATGTCACCCCCCCCCCCTTTTTAATGCAATCATATTCTCTTAAACATGGCTTGAACAAATCATCTCTCAAAACGTAGAATTTATTTCTCAACTTTGCCTGGAGGTACAGCAGAGAGAACAGATTTTTTTCCTCTCTCTGGCCCTTTGAGTCCTGACCATGCAGAATGGATGGCTTTAGAACTGTACACGGACAGGAAAATCAATGCGTCATACCAGGAGGCTTCAGGGGTTAGGTTCCCATGTCCATGTCAACAAGGCTATCGGTTTTTTTAATGCTCCAAAGTTATCACTTCCCGCCTGCAAGAACCACCACTGTGACTTGTGTGGTCAAACCTTAACAAAAGAATTTCCCTTCTGCCCACTGCTCAATGGCATGGAATTTAATTACTGCGCAGGGAGAATTTTTCCAAGTATGACAATTGAAAACAAGCTGGTGGGTCCCCAGCAGCAGACATTCCCAGGGCAACTGGCCTGGGAGTTACCACACAGGGCAATCGGCCTGCTGGGGGCTGGCACACCATGTCCGATCTCAGCTCTCTGGGTGCCATGCTGGGGAATACTGCAGGTCTCTGCCACCTCTGGCAGTTCTTGGAGGGCCACTTGCTAAGAGAGGACAATGGGCTTCTCCAGAGGATCTTCTCGAGTCTTGGATTTGGGGGTGGAGGGAATGGGGTGGTGGACCTCTCCCCTGCCTTGCATGCTTATTGTGTTACTCATAATGCTTCAATCTGACCATAAAATCGTGTGCCATCAGGACAAGGCCATGCTGCTTTAAGGAAGACTTGTTAGATTTTAAGCCCAAAATCCACAAAATGAGGCCTTGGTTAGCTTTAATTTCATCAGTTCAACAGTGCATTTGGTTTATTGGTTTATTGCACGGGACAAGTCACAGGCAGACCTGGAATTTCTCCAATCCAGTCTCTTTCCTGATGCTGCTGCAGGGCCAGACAGACTCCGTGTCCCCTAATGCAGACCTTGGATCAGCTTCCCTTCCTCACACCCCCTGCCTGTTCTCCCAGGCTGTCCTGTTGGTGGTGGCACGGTTGGCAGCGCCACGGGGCTGGAGGCCACCATGAGCATTGCTCACTCACAGCAGGCGGATGAAAAGGCAGTGCAGATGTAATTTGTTTTCAATGGCTGTTTCAAAAGAATAATTGTGGTGACATTGCGGGATCAATATTATAGATTTTTGTTTTCAAGTACACTGTATGTGTGGTGCTAAGGGGAGGCAGGAAATACAACACTGCAGCCTGAATACAATAAAAATGGATTGAGGTCTGCGGGTATTTGTCGGCTGCTAGCCATCCCGGGTTTGGAACATCATTGGTGGGATTACTGAGTCTGTCCTTTGGGTTGGTATTTCATGGTTAATGTGTGCGTGTTTCCTGGAGTTTCCTCTTTGGCTTCTTTAGGGACTTGTTTTCCTGAATCTGGGTAAAGTAACTGAAGGTGAGTTTCCAAGGCCTGAGACTTGGCTGCGCTCACACTGGCATGGAGGTGGTGGAGCTGGAGTGTTGTGTACACCGAGATGAGACTTGCAGGTCGATGGATGGGGCTGGACAAGAGAAAATGCCACTTTCTGACCCAGAGCACGGGCTATGCAACCCAGTGGCCACTTTGTTATTTCCTTCAGCAATTGTCATGGGTCTTCTGATTCACATTCTTCACTGGGTTTATGGTTCCTGGTCGGCTCTAGGAACATGCTATGCTCAGGCAGTTGTTCTGAGCTCAGTGGCAATGGCTGAGAATTCAGGCTAGTTCCCTGCCTTAGGATAAGTGGACAAATGCATAAATACCAGGATGAAAAGGAGATGGAAAAAGAATTCTCAACAAAACTTAATAAACATCATGAGATATACAATAATGAGGTATGCATAATGAGATAGCTTTCACCCTCACCTCGGTTTTAGAATTAACCCTTGAACGAAATGAAAGTTACTTGGCTACCAATACAAATGAACAGGATTTGTTTGGGAGTGAAAGAATTGTCAGAAGGAAGGAAGGATGCAGGAAAAGAGATACAATTCATCTGACCCAACTGGTATCATATGACAGAGAGGTAAACTGAAGCAAGACAATTTGAGACGCTGTTGATCTCCCAGGCCTTTGACCTTTGCTCTGGCAGGGCAGATTTTGTTTGGATAGTACACTGTCATTTTTGGTTTTCCTTTAAAAAATTGAGGACACATGTAAAATTGGGAAAGTGGATAAAATTCCAACTCTGGGTGATTGTTGTTGTTATTAAACAGAATATCAGAATATCTAACAACACTGGATTTGTATTCTGGCCGGACCTGCTTTCTGTGATCTGGGATGTATATACTAGACCTCAAGAGTATTTGAGATCACAGGGTCTATTACAGAGCCTGCAGTAGTATCCCTAGGATCTGAGAGGAAGTGGAAACATTCACTAATTCAGCAAAGTGGCGACTTCCAGGGCCACATTGCTACATGATGAGCTTTATTTTTAGGTCTAGAACCTGAAGGTTAGGATTAGGACTGAGGGTCTGCTAAGACCTCTGGCCTCTGGCACCCAGGCTTACAGTGTGTGTGTCTGTGGGTGCTGACTGTATGTGAGAAATGAGAACCAAAGCATTGTCACATTTCACAATAGCCAGATGTTTGCGTTCACACTTTCCAAGGATTTAATTTAATAAATATTTGCTAAGCTTCTCACTTGCAGCTCAGACCAGGGGGTGGGGGGGGGGGGGGACTGCTTCTCTCAAGGAGCTCACAATTGGGCTGGGGAGATAGCTCAGAAAGAGAAGTCCATGCTTTACACATGCAAGGCCATGAATTTTATCCGCAGACATCATGGTTCCCCAAGCAATGCTGGGCATTATTCTGTCCCCCAGCATTGCTGAGCTCAATCAGTATTAACTCATAACGCCCAGGCATCAAACTGTCTGGCCTTGTATAGTTTAAAGAGGTCCCTGCCCTCTGAACATTGATCAACCTCCAGCCCCCAAAAGAATTTGCTCTGTAAAAAAAAAACATAGCCATGTATTAACTACCTGAGATATAAATTCATGTACTGTTTACTAAGTAGTTCCTGTAAGCCCTGTGACTACCTTCCAAGTCATTTGACAAAGAAAACAGCCCCTAAGATAGAGTATAGTGAAAAAGGCTGTATTTATGTATTGAGGGGTTTGAATCTAGTTTAAGGTGGAATTAGCATCTTAATTTAACAGATATTTATTGTTGGCTATGAGTTAGCTATTGTGCTAGGGACTAAAGCTATAATGGTGAGCAAAATAAACATTAATCACATAAAGACACAAATGTATAATTCAAACTAATGTGATTTAAAAAATTATTTATTGTTGTTTCCTTTCCCTTTTGCTGCTGTTGTCATTGTTTCACTGTCCAGAGGTCGCTCACTTGATTCTGGTGCTTTGGGGTTATTCATTTGCAGTCCTGCTGGGACCAGGCTCAGGATCATGGGGACTGTGCCCAGGATTGAACTCACAGACTCATGCTTGCAAGGCTCTGCTTCTGGGCTTTCCTCAGGGTGTCCGAGTTAATAAGTACAACCCAGTAATCTGACCCAGCCCAGGACTCCCTGCAAAAAGGCAGTTGGACTCAAGGTTGAATCAGAGAACAGATGAATTTTCTAGACAACCAGAAGAATTATCATGTTCAAAGGGTCGGGTAAGAGAAAGGCTGTTACACCTCCAGAATTCCAGGAAATTCAGTACAGTTGGGAAAAGAGTTGGGAGGAAAAGCTGTAGAAGCAACCAGATTGAGTAAGGTCTTATGGTCTGAGGGAAGATATTTAGTGTCTGTCTTCAGAGGAAAAAAGAGGAGCATTTTGGCATGTGTGGATTTGCACATGGTAACACAAACAGATCTATCTTTTAAAAGGAGCTTTCATCCTAAATCAGATTTCCTAGGAAACAGGTGCCGAGCTTCAGAGATTTCTATGTAGAATGTTCACTGGCGAATGCTCTTAGGAACAGCACCTGCAGAGAGTCTAGGGAGCAGGTTGGGCAGAGGGAGAAGCTTAATCATAATGACATTGCCACAGAGACTTCAGAAAATCCTATGGAGCCTTTGAGAGCTAGAAGGGCTCCCCATTTAGGTATAATGCCACCACCCTCATCAGTAGAGGTAGTGAGGTACCTCTGGGAGTGATCTCAAATAATGTTTTGTTTGATAAGCTTTGGGCACTCAGCTTTCAAGATGCTGATTAATCTCTTTCCCAGTGCAGATTTAGAGAGTTAGAGGACAAACGACAATCTACACCAAGGTAATGGTTCTTGATCCACATCTGTCACTCATTGTCCCCATCCTCTTTCCCATTACTGTCATCCCTAGCTAGTGCTTCTCTTGGTATAAGTGCTATACCTGGCTCAAGGATCACACCCTTGCCATCCAGCAGGAAATGATGCTCTGCTCCCCAGGTGCTTTGTGTGAGTCATTTGTGTGTTCATGAGGAGACGCCTATGATAAGGCATGAGCCTGCAAATCAGCGGGATACCTCTGTAGATTATACCATTCATAAAGTCTCCTGCATTTTATTACTAGATTTTTGTCATAGAAATGCACACCCCAAAACAAATAGTAGATATAGCTGTAGCTCAACATGTAGTGAGGCTCTTGCTAAGTCCCCTGATGTTAGCTCTTTACCTGGGAATAATAACCTTTAGGTGGATAGGCCAAGTCACGGAAAAGCAAATTTCCCAAGAGGTTTTCTAGGAGGGATGGTACGTGGTGCCTATCCTACTTCTTCCATTAGTTCCTGAGTCTACCTCCTTTTCCCCTTCTTTTGGGTAGGACTCCTCTCGGTTGAGATCCTTTCTCTTTGGTGGGAGACATGGGCTCTCTTGTATGGTCCAAGTTTTCACCAGAGCGAGAGTTCTTTCATTATATTGGATTACGGGTGGTAAACTTCGCAGACATGGGGCAGAGCTGCTACTGGCTCTCCCTGTGACCAGCCACTCATGAGGCGCCCGGGAGGGATGGTGGGTTCTAGCCCTGGCCCACCATCCCAGCAGAGCTCCGCAACAAGCCAGAAGACCTCCCCTCTCCATGAGGGCCTCCATTTTCCACATCCGGACTTCTCTCCGTCAGACCTCCACCCAGCAGACCAGCCTATCAGCGCCCAGCTCACGCAGCTGCTTGCGGCTGCGCAGTTCATCAATAAATGCTGGACTTAGAGGTGCCTACAAGAGTATGCTACCTGCACGGCAGAGCCTGGCAAGCTACCCGTTTTGTATTTGATATGCCAAATACCAGTAACAATTATAGACCTCATTCCGAATGGATTGGGGCTCTTTATGTTCCTGGAGCAAGCAGATGCCTTGGGCTCTACTAGCATGAGACAGGACATATGGAGATGTTACTGGGGCCCGCTCGAGCAAATCGATGATGAACGGGAAGACAGTGATACAGTGACAGTGATACAGTCTACCCACTGGGGACAGAGAATCATGTGATGTTATTGGTTTGGAGCAAATATTTAGTGGAGCTCGATATCTTGTCCTTCTGCAATATCATCTCCAAGTTGGTCCCCAGACAGACTCTTTGAAGGGTTAATCTATGACTCTCTCAAGATGTAAGTTTCTTTTGTGCTGTGGTAAATGAAAGAGATAGTGGTTTTCCTGGTTATTCTCACTATCACCCCCTCCATGTTATACATGGGTCTCTCTGTACAATGTAACTGTGTGTGATATCCAGTTAAGCTGTATAGTCTTACATATCTTTGCTAGCCAAAACCATGTAGGCAAGATAAAGCAAGCCAATTTCATTCTATTTGTTCATCCAGTCGATATTGAATTAGTGCTTTTCTTCCAAGGCAGAAGGATTGCAGGCGATGGTGAACCTTCTTGTGGTCAGATACTGCATTAGGAACACACTGTTCATCTCTGGAGCTGGTGGGTTGGACGTTTGGCAGTGGCACTAAGTAGGCTATTCTTAGGAAGCATGATGCCATCATATTGGGTTGTAATACTCTTTGAGTTTTCACGTCTCTGCTCCATTCAAGAAGCGAACTGACATCTTCTGACTGTTGTTCATTCTACTTGGTTATTTAGTGCATCTTTCATGCTTTCTAATAACCATTAGTGCAAACACAAAGGTTGTCATATAATGAATCCTCCCAATAGGTGAATTTATGCATCTCTGTCCCAGATCTATTTGAATCCCGTTATTCAATTATTCTTCTAGGGCTCTTGACCAACTAACTAGTCAAACAATTTACCATTTCTCATGATTCTCATAGGAGGTAATTTCTTTTTCTATGTTAATGAATGATCAACTTCACCCTTTGAAACACCTCTGTTGTTATGAAATCATCACTGTGTGGAACAGGGTGCAGTAGCGATCTGTTTAAAGCTTACATTCACTTACTGGAACCTTCCTGCCTCCCACCACTGTGGGAAGCGTGGCTACGGAGGCTGGGACATTGGTGTGCAGCAGACCCATATCCTCAGGTTCTGCTTATACTATTTGGTCCCCAAATCTCCCCCTTACAGTAGATGATATCTAGATCTACCTGATCTAAGAACTTGGTGAGTCTGATGAAACCTATTCACAGTGGATGATTTTGATTGTATGGCTCATTGATATTCTACAGGCAATTCGTCTCTACCAGGGACCAGGGATTGTCAGCATTGACCATTTTCATATGCTGTTTGTTTCTAACTGCACAAACTCTATACAGCCTGTTTCCACCTCAGTTATCTCTAAATACTTTCAGAGCCTATTGGATCTGCTACCGAAAAACTTTCCTGACTTGGCCCCTTTCACAGTTGGAAGAGATTCTTGGGGCTTACTAAATTAATTGATAAAATATGCTGAGATGTGGAATACCTGTTTCTAGAACCTAGGGGAGCTCTGAACTAACCAAATGCTTTCTAGTTGTGAAAAATCTAAGATGTAATGATTTTTTATTTTACTAAGGTTGGACTGTACTTGAATGCCTGACCACTGGTGCCTCATAATTTCATTGACTTGGTAGGTCTCTAAACTCTCCTAAGTAGATTTTCCACCATTGGGAGTGCATGTCCTTATAAGGCTGTCCATTGTCAACCTTCAGGATCAGTCTGATTCTGGGGAATTAGACTGTATTTAGGGAGAGATGACAGGAACCGTCTCCATTTATTACCCTGTCTATTTACTGGAGGAGCTTTGGAGACTCACTTGGCCCTCTGCCCTGAGGTAGTTTCTGCTTAAAGGACCAATTTAGAGATCTCTCAAAGCCAAGGATGTCAATCCCAATGACATGCTTGGGGATTTGGAGATTACCACTAGGTGGACCCACTGAAGCTGAATCTGGGCCCTTTTCACGTTTTACCTGGCCTCCATATTTGCACACTAAGGATATTATGCAGGAAGAAGGGAGGATGGGCAGGCGAAGCTGAAACTCAAGAAGAGTTTCAGACTGAGATTGATAAAGAGTCTGGTCTGAGTAACCTTGTTTGGAGAAGTTCCCTGGTGCTTCACCAGGGAACTTTTGTAGAATGTGTGAATGGCAGTAAAGGATGTGACACTAAATTAGAGTGAGTCACAGGAAAGTGATTTTATCTTAAATTTACCATGTTTAACTATTTTCTGCACTTTCTAAATGGGCAGGTTGAGATCTTTTGTGTGGAGTGGAGATAAGAATAAATTTCACATATAAATATGACCTGGTAATTGGCTGAGTTTTGTAGTATTTTCTTTCTCAAACTCTGCAGTAGAAGATGTTTCTCCTTTTTCATAATCAAGCAATACTAAGCCAATTTCAGCAGGGACCCAATGAAATTTGCCCTCTTAACTTACTTTTTCAACTTTGTCCCTCTATTGGATGAGAGCCTTCCATGATGTGTTCTTCATGGTCCTTGTGACAGGGGAATTGTAAGCTCAGGGAACAGTGTGGGGAGGGGAGTCCTGTTTTCCCTGCCCTGATGATTCTGAAGTTTAAATTTGTATATAGAAGAAAATGCTTTTTAGGGCAGTTCAACACACTGACCATTGAATAGCTTTGGATCTGAATGTCCCTTCTAAATCTTGGCCTCTTCCCCCAGCTATTTGTGGTCTCATTGCTAAGCTTAGGAAAAGAACTGGTAGTCAGAAGGAAAATCAGCTTGGTATTAGGACATTTTTATGCTATTTTTTTTTTTTTTTTTGGGTCACACCCGACAATGCTCAGGGGTTTCTCCTTGCTCTGCACTCAGGTATTACTCCTGGCAGTGCTCGGGGACCATATGGGATGCTGGGGATCGAACCCGGGCCGGCATGGGCCAGCCGCATGCAAGGCAAACGCCCTACCCACTGGGCTATCGCTCCGGTCCCTGCTATTTTTTCTTTTAGGTTAGAAACCATAAGACCATGTATTAGTTTTCTATTGCTGCTATAACAAATGGCCATGAATTCAGTGGCTTAAATAATACAATTTTATTCCCTTGTAGTTTTGCCAGTCAAAAGTCTACTGCAGATCTCACTGGATCGCAATCAAGGCATTCCGTTGGAAACTTCAGGGGAACATTCATTTCCTTACATATTCCCCCCAGCTTTTAGAGGCTGCCCTTATGCCTTTGGCTCATGCCTTCATTTCAAAAGCCAGCAGAGTCGCATCTCTCTTATATCACTTTTGTCTTTATGTCCTCACAGATCAAAGGCAGGAAAGAATCTCTGTTTATTTCTTTTCTTCCTTCCTTTTAGCATTCAAATGATTAGTTGGGGTCCACCTGACAAACCCAAGTTCATAGCCCAGCCCAATGATTCGTATGTATCCTTAATCACATTTGCAAAGCTCCTTTGCCATGTAAGGTAACACACACAGGTCTTGGGAGAAGGGTGTGTACATTTTTGAGGTTGTTATTCTGTCTACCACAGACCATAACATTTGAAAGTTGTAAGGTTTCAGATCCCAATCTCTAACCTCCCACGCGTTTTGGAATCCATCAAAAGCGTTCCTGATAGATGCGTATCCAGCCTCTGATTGAACGCCCCATCTGAGGCACTTACAGCTGCTCCAAGGGATTCACTCTGAAGAGGCTCTGCTTTCTGTCCCCTTCGACATATTTTGAGGTCAGTTTGTTTTTCTTCAATCAAGCTTGAATCTGGAGTTTTCTAGAATGGATATATCATAAAACTCCTGCAATAGGACTTTTGATTGGCTCCTCAGGGCCAGGTCACCAACAATGTTTGCAAGTAGTTCTTGAGATTAAATTCCAATTTATTTATTTATTTTACTGATGGCAAAGCTTAGGAGGCCTGTGAATTCTTCCTGTTAGTTCTCAACTCATTCAACAACCCAAGGGTTCGATTCAACCCTTGGGACGGTGGGTCTGAGACGGTGCTGCTCAGAAAGCCTCTGATGTCAGGGACCACCAGGGCTAGCCTGTGGTGCTCAGAGGAGCCCGGGACCACATGCGATGTGCCAAGGACCATGCCACACTGGATGTCAGACTCAGGTTGATTGTATGCAAGACTTTCTCCTTAAGCACTGTACTATGTCTCTGGCCCCTAATTTTGGATTCTTTCCACCCTCACAGGAGGTAATGAATGTCAGCTTTGAGTATTCTTTTTGCCCTCGGAGAACCTGAGAGTTGACACTGTCCTATTCACATGGTTCATTTATTCACAAATAAGTATGGGGCACTGCTGAGTGTGAGCTGCAAAACTAGAGTCAGCAGTGAACAAAGGCAAACCTTTCTCTCTTGGAGCCTCCATTCAGACTGGACATGAGTGAGACAGAAGAAACAAGTAAGTTCACATTGCTATACCTCAGGGAAATAAGTGGTGAAAAACAAACAAGAAATAGGCAGCAGAGTGCGGCCAGGAGACAGCACTACCTTGTGTTAGGGACCTGAGACTGCCTCACTCCTGGCTTCAGGAATAGGTTGCCAGGGCAGAACCAACAGACAAGGAAAGCGTTCCCTTCTAAAGATTAGAAACAGGTTTGAAAACGTCTGGCAAGTGGTTTTGGTTTGTCAAAGCCAGAGTTTGTGCATAACAAAACCCTATCGAGGTTCTGCAGTTCCTGTCACCAACAATGAATGTGGCAAACAGGGACTACCAATAGCGGGACGCCTGGGTCTGGATGTGCGTGCCCTGAGGTGTGGGGACCCATGCAGTTCCCCGCAGAGGTTGGAGTCTAGCCCTGCAGTCTCTGGGAGTGGTTCTGGAAGTCAGACTCACACAACACTTTGGAGATTCCTGACGAAGGAAGAGCATGTGGCTGTGATTGTGTGATCCCGCACCTCCTGCAGCTCCCTGCTTGCAGCCATGATCCAAGCTCCTGCACTTCTTCAGCTCTTCTCAGCAGGGAGCTTTCTTCCTGGCCTTAAGTTCTAGCCTTGAGTCCTGAGGACCAGGTTCACCAAGGGCCATGGCAGAACTGTAGGAGTGACTTGAGCCAGTGGGACCTGGCAAGCAGGAAGGATGCCTGGATCTTGGTTACATCAGCACCTGGCAACAGCTTCGGAGCTAATCCTTCAGGTTGGCTAACATAAATCCCAAGGAGTTTGTTGGACTTTAAACATTTGACAGGGTTCCCCTGTATCCCCTTCCCCTCTCCCCAGGAACCTCAGGATCTGGGGGCTCACACCTGGGACCCCCTCCCAGCTCACCCACCAGTTTTCTCTTTCTCTCTCTCCTCCTGTGTGAGAACTCTGCTGGCAGGAACTGGCTGAGTCAATCTCAGGCTGAAAACTGAACTTCCGAGAAGGGAAAAAGCGACTCTCTGCTTTTCTTCAGGCAGTTACTCATGTAACGGTGAGATCTGGGGAAAGCTGCAGCAGCTCTGAATAATCAAGATCGAATCCCAGCGAGGCCAAACAGCAGGAAAAGCCACAGTCCTGTTCAATGAGGGATTGGGCAAATATCTTGGCGTGGAAAAGCTGCATGTATGCCCTGGAACAAGTGATACTTTTATAGTTATTTTTACATCCAAACATTACTCTTTGAGGACCATCATATTTTATGAAAACTTTTATTAACATTTCAAAATGACCTTACCCCAATGGTGGGGCCATCAGTCCCGGGAGCCATAACCTATTTAAAACATTTTCATCTTTACAAACACAATAAAGTAAGCTGTCTTCAACGTAGATTTGTAGATCTCATTAGAGATACTTTTTAAAAAGGTAGTGCGTCTCAGGGGAGCCTAGTGACAGGTTGTAATCTTTGCATGCAAAGTTTTCAAACACGAAACACTGTGTGCAAATGGAGCGTTCCGTCTTAGGGACATTGTCACCCCCATCTGCTTTATAATTGCTTTGGGATTTAGTGGGGGGTGGGGGAAGGTTGGGGCTAGGGCTGTTCTGGGCTAGATCGGTGAACCCCAGTACTTGATGTGACTCAGTCATCCGAGGTGAGGCAAGGGACAGGGACTCCCTAAGGGTATAAGGAAGCTCATGTAGGGGACCAATGTCAAGCAGTGGCTTTTCTTTGGTTAAAGCCTGCTTGGTCTCCCTGGGTGGTAAATGAGGCTTCTCCCTTGGGTAGTCACTGGCTTAGGTGGCAGTGAAGGGTCATTTTTCAGAAATGCTTGCCTCCAGCGGCCCAGTGTTCTGAAGCCTGCCCTGCTTAAATGGTCTTTTTATGCAGCAAGATAATGGCAGCTTGTGCACTGCTAAATCAGGCCTATTTTCTGAGGAATGGTTGCATTCAGGGCACTTCTAATTTGTCAGAAGAAATGCAGACCATCTCTCCAGGAGCCTGCGAGGAGAACATCATTTCTCCGCCAGCTCTGCCTGGGGTCAGTGTGTGGCTCAGCTCGCACGCCCTCCCCTGTTGCTCCTACCTCCTGGGGACACTCTGATTTATTAGGATTAAACAAGCCATGTCCTCCTCCCGGCCCAGTCCATGGGAGGAGCATTCTCTTTCCTGGTCTCTGGCCCCTGCCCTCTTCTGCCACATGGCTTGGCAAAGCCACTTGATAAAGTCTCTTGTGCCTTAGGAAAGTACTCTGGAGGGGCTCCCCATTACTGGGGCCAGATGCTGGTCTAGGGGGCAATATTGGTCCTCTGGGAGAGCCAGGTAACTGGGCAGCAGGTTCTGGGTGTGTCTGTCCTGGTTTTCTAACTCTAAGATTACAGTGAAGCCACAGAGATGGAGCTATGACATGAAATATGTCCCTTTCCCTGCACCAGGCAGGGAGACAAAGCTCAGGAGAGTCCCACAATGAATACCCTGGTGCTGGTTCTGGAACTTTTTTTTTTTGCTTTTTTGGGTCATACCTGTTGACGCTCAGGGCTAACTCCTGGCTCTTTGCTCAGGAATTACTCCTGGCAGTGCTCCCGGGACCATGTGGGATGCCGGGATCGGACCAGGGTCGGCCATGTGCAAGGCAAATGCCCTACCCGCTGGGCCATCGCTCAGGCCGTGGATCTGGAACTTTTTTGACTGAATTTCTATGGAATCTTGTCTCTGTCTTCAAGGTCACTTACTGCTTTCACTTGGGGCCCATTTGCAGTCTTTTTTGGCGTGGATTTGTTGTCATTTTCCAAACACTACAAATGCCTTCTGATTTTCACCTTGAGTTCATTCCTTGTCATCTCATCTCTTTGTGGTGGCTTCAGTTCAGGACAAGGGTGGGACGTGTTATGGCGTGGACCCCTAATGACTACAGGCATGACACTTCTCTGCCACTGCTGTGTGTTTATAGCTAAGTTACTTAACTCTTCTCTGGATCCCCAGGGGACCCCTCACCATATGGCTATAAGGACTGAAGTAGAGAACAAACCAAACCCCTAACCACTGATGCCTGGTGCCAAGTCCACCATCTGTCCCAGTAATCTGCCTGCAGTTCTCTCCACAACCAGTGACTTTTTCATCCTGGTGAACCTATCTTGGTTGGGCACTCATCTCTGTGGGACCAGAGGTGGGGTGGTGGGGTGGTGTTCTTTACCATCTGGGCTTTGTCATAGTATCTTCTGGTGATAGCCATCAGAGGAGTACAGAGAGGCTTCTTTGGAGAGAAGTCCTTGCTTCCTGGACAGGCCTCCTGCAGCTGTGGGTTGTGTGGAGTCTGGCATGTTGGCCTCAGTGCTGGAAGAGCCAGGACTCGGTAGACATGCCAGCATAGTGTAGATCCAGGAGGGCGGGCCAGGCTGTGCTCTCTTCCTCCTGGATCTTCTTCTGCAGGGGTCAGATACTTTTGATCTCTTCCTGGGTGAGTCTCTGTCCAACTTACCTGACTTCATCCCTCTTGTGGGACTGACATCTCCCATGACCCATCCGAACCTTTGAAGTGTGTCTAAGAGACTCAGGAAGCAAAACACTTTCTCCCCACCCCCTTTTTAGGGGGATTCTAATTAAGAATATGAACCTGTCCATCTAAACATCTCTTCCTCCAACTTTATTCAATGAGGCTAAAGCTTGAGTCTTAATAGGAAACATTGGTCCAGTTAGAAAGCCAGGGTATGAGGACCAATTCCTAGGCTAAGTTCATAAGAAAGACTAACATAAAAAAAATAACTGCCCTTTTTCCTTTTTTAAAGCAGCTTTACCAGGACTCTGCACACAACCAACAACTGCAGAAGAAACTGAATGGAAAATATTTGAAGTGGATTTGTCAAGCCAAGAAACTCTTGTCCCTCCCACCTCTTTTCACTAGCACCCCTAATTCCTTTTCTTCTGTATCCTGGTTCCGCCTCCAGCTTCTCCACCCAAATGCTCTGTAGGCAGCTCAGGGAGGGCCTTGCTGGACAATGGAGACAAAGAGCTGTTCTGGCTTCCGGTGCTGTGAGCACCTGGCCTGTCCCAGTGACCAGAGCCATCATTCCTGCACCGAGACCGCCAAGCTTCCGGTACTGTGAGCACCTGGCATGTCCCTTCGCCAGAGTCATCATACCTGCACCAGGACTAACAAGCCCCTGTAGGCACACTCTCAGGAAGCCACATGTGCCTGTCCTCAGCTCTTGCTGGTTACAACTCTTCAAATGTGCTCAGAATCATGGCCTCTAGGAGACCACGTAAACCAGTGAGAAGAGCATGCAGCTTTTGACAATGGGGACTTTGTTTAAAGACACATACATTAAAGATACAGCTGAAACCCAGGACACAAAGAATCCAAATAAAATGATTCAGCTTCTTGTTGAATCAAATCCCCAGGACAGTGGACTCTGCTTGCTTACCAAAAACTGGCAGAACCCAACTGTTGCAATGAACAAAGCCTTTCCCTCACTCCTCTTGTTCTCCTTGTGTTATTTTATTTTTCTTTCATTTTCCACTTTCCTTTTTCTCCTGAGGAGACAAACAAATCTCCGAAGGACTATTAAGTTGCAAATATACCGAGCCAAAAATAGAAGATGGAGCCTTATAAACATTTTGCATATTTTGGTGTAATTTGTTGAAAATAGTACAAAATATGCTCACAGTTGGCATCTAGAATGCAAATATTAGGAATCCAGTCCCCTGATACATTATGGTTTTTCAGCAATATAGTGCAGGCTCCTCCAATAGCTATTGTGTGACTTGGTAGTTTGTTGGAGTGTGAATAATATCGGTGACTTGTTTGTACAGTATATTAGGGAGATACATGTCAGCAAGTGATATTAGCTCCTCTAGAGGTTCCCGGGACAGAAGCCGAGTGTGGAACTCAGGGGGAAGGGAACCAGATACATATATTTTTAACAACCTGGATGTTCTTTGCTTTACAGACCTATTTCCTTAGAATAAAAACTAGAGATGAGGCTCAAAGTATACGGGGGCTCCCTCCATGCTCCAGAACACAGGGGTTAAGTGGCGAGGCTGTCAGCAGTGCTGGGGTGATGTGGTGGGAGTGCACCCCTAGAGTGCCCACAGAGCTGGCTGCCTGCACGGCCCATGGTAAATTCATCTTCCCTCTCCCTGACAGGTGAGAGGCCCTCGGTGCCTGGGGGCGCCCGCTGTACATCTGGCACCCACCTCGCAGGTGAACCATCCGCTCCTAAATGATGACTGGTAAGAAAAACAAGATGTCTTTCCTGGTTATAAATTTAACTCTTCTATGATTAGTCCGGGCAATTAGGACCCCCTGGGGTTGAGTCTATGGCTGAGACACAAGCTGGAAGTCTGATTAGCTTGGGTCTCTTGATGCTTGTTCCTGGTAGTAAATGCCTGGCACATATAGTATTGATTTTCATTTAGATATCTTAATGTTTCCAGACAATCCCGGCAGATGTGGGCTGAACTCAGATCGGCGGGAGCGCCGGTCTGCAATCTGCAAACATTTTTCTTGCCACTTTGTTTCATTTTTCCTAAACTTAACTGATTTGGAATCGGGAGATATAAATGAAAAATGCCGCCTTGGCCTATCAATCACAGCATGCACAAACATCGCCACTGCCCTTTCCTAACATCCTATTACCACCGGGTAGTTGGCTAGTCAAACAGGAATAAAAATTACACTGCAAACATCATAAGTTAGGCTTGATTTGTTGAGCAAGTAGCCTGACAATTCGGTAAGAGTTATATACCTCAGCTTCGCTGAAAATCAGGCTTGTTATGGCTCTGGTACGTCTATAAAGATTGTTCATTTCATATAAAACAGCTACCTGCACTGAACGGCCTGGAAGGAAGAATGATGCTGGTTATAAATATCGAGGAAAATCTATTTGTCTGCCCCTTCACGCTGTTAGCAAGTCACATGGAGAGGCCCTTTGGTGTTTCTCGGCAGCAGGGGGAGTTCTCGGCAGCCACCTTCCCTCTGCCAGGCCAGCCTGGATGGAAGCTCATCATCTCTCTTTGTCACATGAGATAAAGCAGTGAAGTGTGACCAGTGCCACCGCCTTGCTCTCTGCCCACCAGGGGGACGCTAATGATATTGAAAAACTAGAAGGCATCGCATTCAGACGAAATGCAAGGGGAAGGCTGTCTGTTGGCCGGCTGGGCTGGATAACAGTTAACGTCAGAGAAGATAAATAGAAATTATTAGAATGGGTTTGGAAGGGATTTTTTATAGGGCAGGGTTGTATTCGTTTAAAGATACATTATTGGACTGTTATATCTGATTTCAAGCTGCTGGGTAATTAAAATGATTAACATCCCTTACTCGCAGAGTTCAATTCATTAAAGTTTTAAGCGCCCTTTGTGCTCAGAACGGAAGGATAGAACATCCGTGTTGACTCACGCCAGGGATCACTCAATTCGGCCGGAGGTTGGTTCGCTGCTCTCTCCAGCCCCCGTGCCTGTTTCTGAGCTGTGCTGGCATATTGGGTAGAGCACATCCTTCAGAAACGCTCAGCTGTCAGCTCCCTTTTCAGAAAGCAGACAGCAAGGGGGAGTGAGAAAGCAAGGAAGTTCCTCTCAGACACTCAGCCAGTTTCTTCTCTCAGGTTTAAGTGATTTCCAGTGGCTGGAAACTGAGGAACTGTGACTTTGGGGTTCAGTGGTTGTGACTTGCAGTGTGTGTCTCTCTTACCAGCTGGCTGTGACACCAGAGGCTCTTTACAGGGCACCTGCACCTTGACATCACACTAGGCTGAGCAGTAGACACAATTCTAATGACAACCTCCCCCCTTTAAATGAAACAAACACTTTCCTTATTGTGTTTCTTGTTTTAGCTTCTGTAAAGTTTCCAGCAATGTGACGGTGAGTACATAGAACGTGCTAATGCACCTGCTCATAACATAGAGAATCCAAGGTCTCCTGGTTGAGAGGACAGTTTGGCATCCTTGGTCCCCAGTGTTTTGGGGGAAAGAGACAGCTCACCCAGCACTGGTCTCCCTCAGACATGTTAGCCATCCCTAATGATTTTCTTGACACACAAACTTATTTTTGAAGGCAAAACTATGATTAGATTTTATCACCTTCGGGCAGATTCTAGGGAACTTAGCATCAGAGCTATCCAGCTGTGTATCCTTGAGCAAGACAATTAACCTCTCTGAGCGTCAGTGTTTGTACCTGCTAGATGGAGATAAATATGTCTTTTCCATAGGATTGGAGTGCTATAAGTAAGCACTCTGAAAGGGGCTTAATGCATGTCAGCTAATACTGTTAACATCCATTATGATGTGAATAACAGTATTACTATTTCATGTGTATTTGGGGATTGCAGATTCTGAGAAATTCAAGGAGATATGCAAAAATGCAACCCGGAATTCCTTGCAAGGGTCTCAGAAATGAGTTCCATTTATTTAAGCTTTGCAATCTTTAGATGGTTGAGATTTTTAAAGCTTTATCTTTACCCAAACCATTCGTTGACATAGAAACTTATGGAAAAGCTAGATAGGTTATCCATCATCAGGTTGATGTCAATAAGCCAGAAAGAGAGCGTGCACAGATACCACTAGGCAGGAGGACTCCAGGCCATTCTGGGGAACTGACCAGAGATGAAGGCCAGGAATATGCAGCAGCTCTTCCTGCACCCTCAAACCGGGCACCGTCTCCATGACTAGATGTTTTTGGTTGTGTTTTGTTTGACTGCACCCAGCAGTAGTCAGGGGGTTACTCCTGGCAGGCTCAGGAAACCTATGGGATGCCAGGGATCAAACTTCAGTCTGCTGCATGCAAGGCAGCTCCCTACCCACTGTACTATCTCTCAAGCCCCAACAACGACTATTTAATGACCCTCTTCTCCTTGCTGGGAAAGGGAGGAACTCAGGCCCTTTCTGGAATCCTTGTGATTTGCTAACCTTTGCCCAACATGGTGAACCGAGAAAGGAGGGTCCTACTAGATTGGTAAGGAGATAGTACACACTGGTACTCCCACTTTTTTAAATTGAATCACCATAAGACACACAGTTACAAGGCTATTTATGATCAGTTTTCAGTTATACAATGTTCCAACATCCATCCCTCTACCAGGGTACAGTTTTTTCACCACAAATGTCCCCCTTCTCCCTCCTGCTGTCCCTTGGCAGTTACTTTCCTTCTCTCTCTGTATCTTCTTTTGGGTATATGGTTTACAATACAGATACTGAGAAGTTATCACGTTTGTTCCCCTTACTTAGTCTCAGCAGAAATGTCATTTGTGGGGCCAGAGCGCTAGTAGAGGGGAGGGCATTTGCCTTGCATGCTGCTGAAGAGAGTTAGATCCCCAGCATCCCATATGGTCCTCTGAGTACTGCCAGGAGTAATTCCTGAGTGCACAGTCAGTAGTAGTCATGAGCATTCCCAGGTGTGAGTCCCCCCCCCCCAGAAAAAAAAGAAAAAAGAAGTAAATGCCATTTGCACTTTTATGTTTATTGCAGTATTATTCACAATACCAAAATGTGAGTTGAGAGCCTTCTACTGAGTCTATACCATCTACACGGTAAAGCCTGGCAAGCTACCCGTTTTTATTTACTTGTTATGCCAAAAACTAGTAACAATTATGGACCTCAGTTCCATGACCTGAAGAATGGTTTTGGGCTCCTCCTGTCCCTGGAGCAAGTAGATGCCCTTGGGTTACACTTGCTTGTGACATAACTAATGGAGATGTTACTAGTGCCCACTTGAGCAAATCGATGAACAATGGGAAGACAGTGATACAGTGACACAGTGATTCACAATAACCAGAATCTGGAAACAATCCAAGTGCCTGAGAACAGATGATTGGTTAAAGAAATTGTGGTACATCTACACAATGGAATGCATCCACCATTTTATCAGGTCATTCACCGCTATGACCTTGGTCAGTCATGTTTCCTATTGAGGGGAGGTGAAGAGGAGTTTTGGTAACACTTAGCAGTCTTTAGGATCTATACCTGGCTCTGTATTTGGTCCCTGGAAGTGTCTAGGAGATGCTATGCAGTGTCAGGGATTGGGATCAGCTGCATGCAAGACACGTGCCTTACTTTCTGTGCTATTGCTGTTTCCAATGCTGGCTTTCCTGAAAGCCTCTTTGAAGCTGCAAAATGATCCAGTTGTCAGGATAAATTCTATCATCACCTTGGGCTAACAGGGGTGTGCAGGGCAGCAGACATTTTAGACTTTGTCCTATGCAACTTCTGGAACTGGAGTACTGAGGTCACGGAATCTGTCCCAAGATTATTTGTGTTAAGCCAAGGTTGTGATCAGCTCCTTGCTCCAGGGTCTTAATACATTTGTTTTCACGTGTGAGGTTCATGTTCATCACAGAGAAACAAGGAATGGAATAGAAAATGTCATTTTAAGTGTTTATGGCAAGTGTTTATACTTCTGGGAAAGAAAGCTCATATTAACCCCTGAAACTAACTTCCTAGTCAAAGTTAAGAATCAAGTCAAGTTCACATTCATTTTATGATTGCTTGCTCAGTTTGTTTTGCTCTGAAATTGTTCAGAATGACTTTGGTTAGTGTCAGATCAAAGTAAATAGATATTACATCAGAAAAGTTGTTTTCCTTTGGATTTGGCAGTAGTCTAAAAGAATATCAGAAATTAAGAAGAGTGGAGAACAAATAAATAGTGATTTTTCTTTTGTTCTTTGTTTGGAGGATTTCTGGGGAAATGAGGTGAATGACCCATCTTGATGTCATTCTTATCACAATGACAGTGTTTCATATGCTGTGTTTACAAAGTTAGGAGTCCAAGTCAGGACAGAACTGGGTCAATTTCATGACAGTTCATATTTTCCTGTGAATGCCATTCCTTCCCTACTCCAGGTGAGAGTAGGTCCAAGGGTCCTTCCATGCATCATGGTATCTGATTTACACTTTCATGAACAAGAGAAAATTGAATATCCCACTGGGAAATAATCAGAAAACAAGCACACTTGATAAATGGAATGAACTGTCTAAATCTGAGTTAGTTTTCAACTCCAAAGTGGAAATCTTTGTTGTGGAAAAAGAGAGGGAGGAAACAAAGAGAAGAGACAGGAAATAAAGGGAAGTAAAGGGAAGAGGCAGGAATCCTGGACCTACATTTCTAAAGAAAAGCGAGCAGCTGGGAGGGAGCTGTGCTCTTTAGAGGAGCATGTGCTCTCTCTCATGTGAAGATGCTATTGCCACTTCCTTCCACCTGTGCCTCTTTGGGTTCCCTGCTCTATTGGCTCATCAAGCCATCCGGGCTTAACACCTTGCTCGACATAATGAGTGGTCAGTGTATGAATACTTGAATCAATGAACAAATATAAGGGTTATCAATATTAAATAACTGTAACACAAGTCAGTGACTTTGCTGGTGTTCTCTCATGGTAGGTAAGGATGCTGAAGACTTGGCAAATATACCCATTCGCCGTGTATTACAGATGACACCAACTTATTAAAACAGAGAGGACCAGAGTACATGGTAAAAGCACTTGTTTCTGGCCTCCCCCAAATGCTTCAATAAATGCTATTGGGTTTTGAGAAGGGGAATGAAGATGATCCAGTTCAACTTTTCCACCTTTAGAACAAAAAATTTTCTTTACAAGAAATGGATTCCATCAGGTCATTCTCTTACTTAACATGATTTCTATGAGCATAGATCCCAGGAAGTTTGGGGTACTTCTAGAGGGTTTCTGGGAAGAGAGATGAGTGAATCCATTTTATTTCTTTTGGGGTTATACCCAGCGATGCTCAGGGGTTACTCCTGGCTCTGCACTCAGGAATTACTCCTGGTGGTGCTCGGGGACCATATGTGATGCTGGGGATAGGAACACAGTTCAGCCACTTGCAAGGCAAATGCCCTACCTGCTCTACTATAGATCTGGCCCCTAGTGAATGCATTTTTGCTGAAGAGAAGAACGATATAAACCCTTGACATATGTATTTAATATGAAGTTTCTCATAAAAAATATCTAGAATAATAGAAACTTAGGGGCCAATTCATGTTCAGAATGGAAGTTAGGAAAGGCAACCAGATTTATCACATCATATTGAGAAAATTTCTACAAAATATGTAGTAAAGGACATCATACAAAGGAGCACCTTCCCAGGGAGTTTAGTGTTTCCTCCTCAGGTAGGGGCTGAGAGGCAGGAAGTATAGGTTCATTATAGCATCCTCACAGGAGGAAGAGAGAGAGAGAGAAAGAGAGAGAAACTGAAATTAGGTTCCAGTTTGACTGTTATTGTCTACATGGTTGGACAAAGTACATGCCTATCTGGTGTATTAACTGTAAAACGGATCTCATCAGAATTCCAACCTCATAGATTAGATGTGGGGTCGATTGAGGTGACCCTTAGAGAACATAAGAAATCAAGCCTGATCCAGGGAAAGAATGTACAAATGCTTGGTGGTGCCAGTATCACCTGCGCTGTTAAGACAGTAGGCAAGGTAGACTCTCACCCCAGGCATTACCTGCAAGATCATCAGTAACAGAAAGTTCTGTATGAAAGGATAAAAGAGGTCGGAATGATTGAGAGGGCAGTAAGGAAAATTGTTCAGAAATCAGTTCCAGAGACTCAAATCATCACATGACATAAATTCTAGAAAGAAAGGCCATAGTGTAGCAAAGAGTCTTTGAACTGAATAAAAGATACAATACCATTTAGATATAGCACCAGTTATAATTGATGAGTAGGGAGAGTCTTACAGAGACAGCAACTAGTATCAATTTTCAATTTCAACAAATAGGAGAATCAAGTGATTTGTACTATTTTCTTCTGCAAGTCAGTGATAGGAGTTCAGCAGATGTTGACTGAGATTTGGAGTGAAATAACTGTACCTCAGGATTTATGCCCCAAGCAGAGAAGGCAAACCCCTTATGATGGACATTTGTCCTCGTCCATTCAACCACCTATAAGCAAAGGGGGTCAGTTCTAGATTAGGTGGAACAGCCAGCTGGATCAATCATCTGTAAAGGATACTTGGTGAAACCTGAGTTCACTATAAGAATGGGGGACAATATAATACTAATTCAGTTTAACACTATGGAAAATGATCAATTATCTATAGATAAAACATTGACAGATTAATGTATACAGTCGATCTTTCTTTGATAAGCATGTATTATACAAATGTGTGTAATTGGGTAAAAAGATCTGGGAAGGTAAAGTCTAGGTGTTAGCATGGGAAAATGATTGTTTTAGTTTCTTAATTTTACCAATCCATGTTTTCTCGATTGCCGCAGGGCATGTATTCTGCCTTTGCAATAACAAAGGGTTATTTTGAATTGAAAACACAATTCTGTATTTTCTCAACCTATCATTCCTGCGACAACCTTGCAGATTTTGAAATGTGAAAGTGCTTAGAAAGTATACCACCCATGTGCCCCTCATTAAAAAAAATATGCAAAGAATTGCTTGGCTGAATGAAGGGCACATAAATAATAATTAAAGAAGCAAGAAGATGTATTGTAAAAGAAATGGCACCAACCAAGCACTAAAAAGGAAACATCATTTATTCAGAGTAATTGTTTAAAAGAGGACTGTAGAGCTATGACAAAGGAGAAAATACAGTATTTAATGGAAATATTTAAATTTCATATTATATAAACTAACACTGGGAGATGTGGAAAAGGTGGCATGAAGAAAAGGCACACAGAACCTCTCATTTTAAAGAGGAGCTATGGGGCTGGAGGCGATAGCCCAGCGGGTAGGGCGTTTGCCTTGCACGTGGCCGGCCCATGCCAGCCCGGGTTCGATCCTGGCATCCCATATAGTTCCCCGAGCACCGCCAGGAGTAATTCCTGTGTACAGAGCCAGGAGAAACCCCTGAGCATTGCCGGGTGTGACCCAAAAAGCAAAAGAAAGAAAAAAAAATAAAGAGGAGCTATGTGGATATTTAATTCTTTTCTATGTTGATAGAGAAAAAAGTCAGGTATATTGTCATAAAAATGTTTAATTTCCATAATACTAATTTAAAGAGAACAATAAAAATCAAATCCTCAAACAAAAGACAAATTACAACAGTAGCCAGAAAGACAAATGTCAAGTGAGGTGATGGGAGAGACCAGTATCGGACATTCATGAAGTGGCTGTATTTTCAGTAATAATCTCTCAAGGTATTGGCTTGTCAAGTAAGAAGTTAATTAAAACCCTTAAGTCAGAAATAGAGAACATGAACCATAAAAAGTCCAAACCAAAAAATTAAAGCCTAGTATTTAACTGTTTATGGTAAATGTAAGAAAAAAATATTTATTTTGAGAATATAGCGCCCGCATGGCAGAACCTGGCAAGCTGTCCGATGCGTGTTCGATATGCCAAATCCAGTAACAGAAATGTTTATTTTCCTGACCCCGAAAGAGCCCTTAATACGGCAGCAGTAAGAAAGATGCCGTTGGGCTACATTGGCACGTGATAGGGTCCAATGGAAATGTTACTGGCGCCCGCTGGAGCAAATCGATGAATAACGGGGTTCAAGTGATCAAGTGAAGTGATGGTAAATGTAATTACAAAACAAAATGAAAATTCTCAAAACAAAAAAAAATTTTGCAGCAATAGTGTTGACCTAAATATTTCTAACTATTAATAAAACCAGAAAGAGTATTTATTGCATAGGAAAACAATAAAATTTTCATTTTACAGTGAGTTACAATAACATTAGCTAACAGCCATGATAGAAATAAAAATGGGTACTTTTCCTTTTTTCATCTTTAACTCCATTGAAGTTTAACATAAGCTCAACATAGAGCTCACTCTTCAGCTCAGTGAACTTTCATGATCCTAACTCAGCTGGGTAATAGTCACCAGATCAATATAAAGAATGTGACTGGCCCCAGAGGGTGTCTCCTCCTCCCTCTCAGTGATTGTCATCCCCAAATGTTTCCTGAGTTTTAACCTAAATTGACTCATATAGTGTGAATTCTTTCTTCTAGCTTCTATCCCTTGACATTCTATTTCTGGATATAATCATAAATTGTGGTCTGTCCATTTTCATTGTTATTTGTCATTGCACCATGTGAAAGCATCACAACAAACTTATTCATTTACTGCTGCTTGACTAATGTGAAAGATACTGCTGTGGATATCCTAAGACATGAAAAAATACTTAGGTATTTTGGTTGCATGCATACTTAGCAATGGAATTATTGGATCAGAGACACACACACTTGTGTTTAGCAGATACTGTCATTTCCCCAAAAATGTTGGTACCAATTTTTCAGACTAAGAGAAGTGCATGAAAATTCAAGCTTTTCTATATCTGTTGGTGTTTTCCATCATGTTATTTTTTAACATTGTAGTTTTAATTTCCTTTTCCTTGAAGATAAGTTTTCATTGACCACTTTGGAATTCTCTTTGAGGACTGTGTTCATGTCTTTGAATCATGTTTCTATTTTATTTATCCATTTATTATTATTATTGGGTTTCCCAAGTAGTGCTCTCCATGTTCCTGGAGTAAGCGGATGCCTTTGGGTTCTCCTAGCATGAGACAGGACATCACTATCACTATCACTATCTTCCCGTTAATCATCTATTTGCTAGAGCGGGCACCAGTAATATCTCCATATGTCCTGATTCATGCTAGTAGAATCCAAAGGCATCCGCTTGCTCCAGGAACATAAAGAGCCTCAAACCATTGTATTAGCATGGGAATGACCTAATATAAATGTTACTGGTATTTGGCATATAAAATACTACACGAGCAGCTTGCCAGGTTTGCCGTGCAGGTGGCATACTGGTGCCCACTCTAGCAAATAGATGATTAACGGGAAGATAGATAGATAGATAGATAGATTATAAACAAATTATGTGCACTTTTTCATAAGATATTACTGCTGGGGTTGGGTGTTCCTATGGTTGTCCTTTAAAAAATATTCTGAAATTTTAGAACTTTAATTTTCAGAATGGCAGTTCATCTAGTTTTTGTGATAGGGGTCAAGATGTACCTTATTGTATGAATATTCAATGGATCTGGGGCATTGTTTTATTAAAAAAGACTACAAGATAAAAGCAGCATTTTATAAATTAGATGGCTGAATATAGTCTCTTAATTTTAGTCCATTGAGGTTTTAATTATGGCTTTTTTTGTTGATTATCACACAATTATTGTTCTTATGTAGTAATCCTTAGTTTTTCTTTACAATTTTCTTGTCTATTTGATTTTTCTATAAAAAATTAAACATCAGTTTATGACTTGCCTGCTCACTGTCTAAACACATTTGTTGTTAAATACACAGAAATGAACTTAATTTTTATATTTCTTTATTTTTCTATTCTAATTGTATATAGAATATTTTTATTTTTCTTTTATATGTAATCAAGATCTCTGAAATAAATGATTATAATCTGGATGTCTTACCTCATCATTCTTGCTTTTTGGGCTTTTTTCGTAAATTGGGTATAAATGATAATTGGGCTCCTTTTCTGATTACTAATCTATGGTGGAAATGTAGTTAAATAACAAGAATGCCTGCAAGAATGTATTTATTTTAAGCAGGTTTTTATTTACTTATTTTAATCTTTCATGACTTAAAATATAATTGACAAGATATGCAATATGATTTTTGATGCATGCATAATTACAAAATGATTACCACTGTAATTACAAAATGATTACCACTGTAAGGTTGGTTAACATATCTGTCTGCTAAAGTACACCAATTTTTGGTGATGATAACATTTGAGACCTGCTATAATGTAAAATATAATAGTGTTAATCAAAGTCACCATGCTGTACATTAGATTCCCAGATTGAATCTATCTTATACCAGCAAATTTATATCCACTGATCATTATCTCTTTGTTCTCCTAGTCAACCACCATTGTCTCTAATTCTGAGTTTGATTTTTTTGATCCCATGTGTAAATGAAAAGAAACTATTTGTCATTTGTCTTCGACTAATTTAACTTAGCATAGTGTTCTCAAGTGCTATCTGTTTGTTGTAAAAGGCAGATTTCCTTTTTTTATGGGTTAACATATATAATTATGTCTCTATCCTTTCATCCCTTCCAAGATTACCTTGTCTCAAGTAGTGTGAACAATGCATTCCACAAAGAATATGGTTGAAAATATGTCTTAAAGATAGTAGTTTTATTCCCTTCAGACAAGTCATCAGAAGTAAGATTGCTGGATAATGTGGTAATTCGATTTAAAAGTTTTCAAGGAACTCCCATGCTGTTTTCCATAGTGGTTATCTACATTTCCCCAATAGTGTACAGAATTCCTTCCATCCACACACTCACTGACACTGTTTATCAATTAATTTTATTAATCGTCATTTTAACAAAACAGGTGTACAGTGATGTCTCATAATGGCTTTGGTTTTACTATCCCTATTAGTGAGTCTATGAACTTTCTGGCTAAGTGAATGCAGTCTTTGGGAAAATGTCTACTCATGTCTTTTGCTCATTGGGAAAAATCCATTTTTATTCCCCCATTAAGTTTTAACATTTTTTGTGTGTATATTCCCCTTATCAGATAGTTGGAGTGCAAATATTTTCCCTACATTTATAGGTTGTTTCAAATTTTGTTGATCTTTTTTTAGTGTGGAAGATTTTGAGTTTGATATAGTTTGCCTGGTTGTTTTTGCTTTTATTTATGGCTTTGATGTTACATCCAAAAATTGAATCCGGCCCAGCAGAGCCTCACAACAAGCCAGATGACCCTCCACTCCATGAGGACCTCCATTTTCCACATCTGGACTTCCCCCCTCGTCAGAACTCCACCCAGAAGACCAGCCTATCACAGCCCGACTTATCAAGATCCACCCTGCTGCAGTCTTTTTTTAATCTGGCCCAGAACTCCACCCTGAAGACCAGCCTATCACAGCCCGGCCTGCGCGGCCCTACCGGCTGTGTGGTTCATCAATAAATGCTGGATTTTGAGATGACTACAAGAGTATGCTACCTGCATGGCAGAGCCTGGCAAGCTACCCGTGTCATATTTGATATGCCAGATACCAGTAACAATTTTAGACCTAATTTCCATGACCTGATGGAATGGTTTGAGGCTCTTTATGTTCCTGGAGCAAGCAGGTGCCCTTGGGCTCTACTTGCATGAGACAGGTCATATGGAGATGTAACTGGTGCCCGCTCGAGCAAATCGATGATAAACGGGAAGACAGTGATACAGTGATCCAAAAATTATTGTCAAGGTGAATGTCATGATATTTCTCCTTTGTATTTTCTTCTAATTTTAAAGTTTTGGTTTATATTTATGTCTTTATTCCACATCAGATTAATTTTGTGATTGGTTTGAGATATATTTCCAATTTCATTTTTTGCATGTTATTACTTGATTTTCTAATACTATTTATTGAAGAGATTGTCCTTACTCCATTGCTTTTCCTTGGGTACCTTGTCAGTTATTAATTGTGCTTTATGCACAGATTTATTTATAAACTTGTTTATGTGACTGCTTATGACATCACCATGTTTTTATTATGATAGTTTCATGGCCCTCCTTATCCACACCTTAATTCATAGGAAGGGGCTTTAAAAAGAAAAAGAAGTTAACATGACTGTGTATAAAAGTAGTTGTGAAAATAAGACACAAAAATATCATATTGGTTTATGCCATGTAAATTCTATTTAACTATGAATGTCAGATCTAATATTTAATAGTTGCTCAATAAGTATTTGCTGAATAAATCGATAGGATTAAATTATTTATGGATTAAGAATGTTTTAAAATTGGGGGTTTTAACTACTTAGGGAGAAATATTCAAGTAAAAATTGAGGGAAAGAGTAGGAATAAAATCATGAACACAGATATGCAGAGAATATAGAAACAAAATAAAGGTCTATTAATAGTATTTATACTTTATAAAGTGAACAATAAAATAATTCAATAGACAGAAGATACTTTATCTTATTAGAAATTCCACTTTATTATGAAGCTAGAGTAGAACTTTTATGACTTCATAAGAATTTCTCCTTACATGTAAAGCAATTATATATATATAATTTTAAAATTGTTATTACAAGATCACAATTATGGTGAAAGATTTAAACCATTCAGTCCTTGGGAAGTCAAGAAGCATATTATTGAATGAGGATTTAGAAAATTGATTATATAATTCATCTTTGTTATAAAATTAATATTGCTTTCTCCACAAATGTGCAGAATTTATGAATATAGAAGTGGTTGTAGGATCTTTAATATGGCCATAGAACATTTAAGAATGTTTCATCATCATGACTTAATGTAGAAATGTGGTGGGTTCCTTTAGCAGGAATGGCTTTGATGAGCAGAAGATAAAGAGTGAAGGGACTTTTTTTTTTTCAAAGTGGAATGCATAGTTATCTGCACAGAGTGCCTTTTATGGTCCTCTGATGATGAACAGAAAAAAAAAAAAAAAAAAAAAGAAAAGGAAAAACAGTCACATTAAAAAGCAAAACAGGCAAAGAGCTCATACAAAGTAACTAAAAGGGATAGAGATTTGGCAAATAACTGGTCTTTTCTGCCAGGGGACAAATTCTAGATGATCAAAAAAAAGTAGATAGGAATGGGCTTGTCATTGACAGAATTCAAGAACAACAAATACGATGAAGCCAGAGGTGCTGTTAGATGCCAAGAGTCAACCCCATTTGTCCAGGCTGAGCTGTATTCTGCTCTGGGAACTCAACTCCAGAAAAGGAGTGAAAGGGCCATCTTAGAAATAACCAATCTAGAGAACATATGACCGCTGAAATGTCTCCTCTTTTGAGCAGCTGTGTGTAGAATTGACTACACTTCCTTTGGTAGGTATCAGGGTCTTTCTCCAATACGCTCTTCACCTAATCCCAAGGCCTTCACTCAAATTGCCCTGCTATTTCTTGTTTCCAAATAATTCCTGGTCAGAATTTACCCAGCTATGATGCAAGGGATACTTGTCTTACTAATCCATTACCAGAGGAAACTTTGATTCATTACCAGAGGAAACTCTGATCCCAGCTACCCCATTCCCATTTAAATATATAGAGAACCAGGTGTGGGGGGGGAGTGGAAAGGGGAGTGGAAAAGGGGGAGTGGAAGAGGGAGAGTTGCATATGCACATGTATGCAGGCAGATGAAGAAGAAAGGCAAAAAAAATTCAGGACAAAAATATATTCTGAAAGCACATTCAGAAACATCCAAGATGTTACATTTGAAGAACAAGCACAGTAGCCTAGGGAAAAGGATCACTTAGAAAACAAGAAATGTCTCAGAGATAAAAAACATGATTGCCAAAATAAAAGAAGCAACAAAAATTCTGGAAAGAGGAGAAACATAAGATAAAAGATAAGAGAAATAAAGGATCAATTCCCAATGGGGACTAATTCTTATTATTGGGAGTACTAGCAGTGGAGAATAGAACCGAAAAGAAATGGCCAGGAAACAATAGAAGGAACTTCCCCAAAGGATAGTAGTTTTTATATTGGAACTGTTCTCTGAGTTCTCAGAACAGTAATGAAAAAGACATCATCGCTGGATTTATCATTGAGAAATTTCCAGGCACCAGGAATATTATGCATCCAACAGGACTTGGAACGCTATGAGCTCTCAGTACGGGTTTGTTCCTATCATTATCATAAAAAATTAAAGGAAGAGTGAAAAGCCATCTCACCGGAAAAGAATAAGTCTGTTATTTGTGTTTTCATAAGCAACACTAAATTCTAGAATATAATATTTTCAACACTTGGAGGAGAAAAACAATGTGACTCAGAATTCCATTCTTGGTAAAACCGTCAGATCACCTGAAAGGAGTCAAAGCACTGAGAAAGCTCCTGGCATGCTTTTACAAATCAGGTTTATTAAGATAAATAATGCACATAACTAGTTTTCATAAGTAATTAAAAATTTACACTTTCGACTTATGTATGATCATGAGAGAGAACATTTTCATCACTTTATTTACATAATTTTTCCAGTCCTTCCTGGTAGTACCTAGGGATTACTCCTTCTGGTCCACTGGAAAACCAATTGCTGCCTGGGATCCAACCAGGGTGAATTACAGCAAAGCAAACTCCTTTAGCCTTGTACTATCTGAGTCTACATTTCCATCACTAAAAAACTCTAAGTTATCCCTTAGGGTCTACTCGTCACAGATGCAAATGTAGCCTTTTGTTTTACTCTATCACAGTGCTTTTAAGATTCTTATAATTCTTTAACATAAGTGTAGTTAAAGCCTGGGGCCAGATCTATAGTACAGTAGGTAGGGCCTTTGCCTTGCAAGTGGTGGCAGGTGGCTGCCTGCTGGCATCCCATATGGTCTCCCGAGCACTGCCAGGAGTAATTCTTGAATGCAGAGCCAGGAGTAACCCCTGAGCATCGCAGGGTGTGACCCAAAAAGAAAAAAAAGAGTAGTTAAAGTCTTTTATTTCTGTATAATATTCATTACGTGAATGGGGCAAATTGAGTTTGTTTGATCCCTACATGACATATTGGTTGTTTTCAGATTTTAAAATATTAAGATTTAGAATGTCTCTGAACATTTGTGTGATATACCTTATGTGAAAAGTGCTTTCACTTACCTTGCTTGAGCAGAATAGCTGTATCACATACTAAATGTATATTGAAGTTTTATAAGAAATCTTTTCAGAGCAGCCATACTTTATGCTGTTTCATCAGGAATGTGAGGGAACTCCAGCTGCTTCTCTCTCATGATGAGACATATGGTATTTTTTACGTCATTTATGTAGTAGATGCAGGTATTGCTGAGAAGAGCCCTGAGCTATGGCTGGAGGCTCCTCTGCCCTCATCCTCCCCAAGTCATTTTAACAAGTGTGTTACAGTATTTTAGCTGGGATCACAGGGAAGCTGTACAGAAGCTATATGAAAGCTCTGTATTTCTCATATATTCTCTATATTTCTCATATATTCTCTATATTTCTCATATAGCTTTATATTTCTCATATATTCTATATATTTCTCATATATTCTATATATTTCTCATCTCACTTGTATTACTTGTCTTCCTGTTGTTCATCGATTTGCTCAAGTGGGCACCAGCAACATCTCCATTTGTCCTGTCACATGCTAGTGTAGCCCAAGGGCATCTGCTCCTTCCAGGAACGCAAAGAGCCTCAAACCATTCCATCAGGACATGGGAACAAGGTCTATAATTGTTACTGGTTTTTGGCATATCAAGTATGACACAGGTAGCTTTCCAGGCTCTGCCGAATTTCTCATATATTCTCTATATTTCTCATATATATTCTCTTTTTTCCAAGTGAAAAAATATGAACACTAAAAAAATTAGTTCTGAAAAATAGACTCTGTCAGTGTTGAGTGTGTCAATTGTGATATAGGAAGAATACCTATATTGTCCACCCATGACAAGAATATTTTATTGTTCATCCGCAAAGTGAAAAACGGAGTTGTGGTCTCTAAACACAATGAAATACTTTCCTTGAAATTTTCTGTGAATCAAAGCTTTTCTAAACAATGAATTCCTAATAAAAATAGTTTAAATAAATGGGAGTAAAAGGGGTCTGAATACACATACCTCAGTCCTTGACCCATAAGCAAACCAAAGTAGTTTAAATAGTGAAGCTGAGAACCTGGATCTGTACATGGGGGTTCACTGTCTTCTCATTGAACCCAAATTAGGGCTCAAAAATGTTAGCAGTTTCACAAAGGAGATAAACTGAAGTTGCATTCTGTGACTATTTTAAGACTATTATCAGATAGCAATCAAAAATGGTCTCTTTACTTAGCCATCAAAAATTTAAAACAATATTTGTCTTTAAAACCAAACCAAAACAAAACCCTTCAGTTGAAGATAAAATCAAAACTGCAATTACAAAATATCTTCTTTTCAGTACTATCCTGAGAGGAAAATTCATATTCTTTACCCTTTAAAAAGTTAAATTAAACATGAAGGAACATAAATTAATGTTTCAACTCAAAAGATAATTTAAAAACCACAAATTTAAGCTTCAGCTAAATAAAAAAATAACGTCAATACCAATCAACACAGAAATTCTGTGAGTAGAAGCCAGAAAACAATCAACTATTAAAACAAAGAGCTAGTTTAAACTGTAGGAACTATGAAAGACTTCTAGAAAACCAAAATAAGAAAACAAAAGGAGCAAAAATTCAATATTAACAAGGAGAAAATAAACAAATACCAAAAGTAAAAAGACTCAATAAAGAACTGATTGACTTTGATAAAAAATAAAGGTAAATCAACAAATACCTATGGTTTGAAATGAAAACATTCTTATTGCCCTCAAATGGTCAAAAGCCCAAGCACTCCCCTTTCTTTTCAACCTTAAAGGAACTTCTATAAATAATGTGTTTTCTTATGACCACAACTAAAGTAAATGTATATGACCCAAATAATAGCTGATGTTGGATTTAATGGAAAGCAAAACAATGACAATGAAATGATTAATAAGATCCTTGTGTCCTATTACTTAACCTTAACAAGTTTAAACTGCTTCCCTTGGATTTCTTTTTTTTAAGGCATCTTTTTTGATATTTAATTATACCACCATGAGATATACAATTACAAAGATGTTCATAAGATGTTCATATTTGGTTTTGGTCATACAGTGTTCCAGCACCCATCCCTCCACCAGTGCCCATTTCCTACCACCAATGTCCCCGATTCCCAACTCCCTCCCCTAGCCTGCCTCTATGTCAGGTTCTTAGTTCCTTTCTCTTTTTCTCTCTCTCTCTTTCTCTTTCTCTCTTCCTTCCCTTCCACATTGTGGATTACAATACATACATTAAGAGGTTGTCATGTGTATCTTTTTGCCAGTATTTAATGCTCAGTTCTAGGTTGGTGTTAGCACTTTTTAAAAATTTTTAAAAAATTTTTATTTTTACAATTACAAAGATATACAATTAAAAAGTTCATATTTGGGTTTTGGTCATACAGTGTTCCAGCACCCATCCCTCCACCAGTGCCCATCTCCCACCACCAACGTCCCAATTCCTCCCCCCCCCCCCACCAGCCCGACTCCATGGCAGGGTTTTTTTTATTTCTTTCCCTTTCTCTCTCTTTCCCTTCCAGACTATGGATTAGAGAACATACATTAAAGGGTTGTCATGTGTATCTTTTGCCTTTATTTAATGCCCAGGTCTAGGTTGGCATTAGTACCCTCAACAATTGTTAGCACACTGTTCCATTTTCTGTCTTACCTAGCCTTTGACTCCCAAGTGATAATTTCCTTTGAGAAGACCTCCTGATATATGTTTCACTTGACCTTGGATATTGGTATCATTATATGTACATATATATTTATGTTATGCAAATAAATGCAGTCATTCTGTATCTGTCTCTCTCCTTCTGGCTAATTTCACTCAACATAATCTTCTCCTTGATCACTTGAATCCCGTTATTCATCGATTTGCTCGAGTGGGCGCCAGTAACATTTCCATTGGACCCTATCACGTGCCAATGTAGCCCAATGGCATCTGGTTGATTCAGGAATATGAAGAGCCTCAAACCGTTCCTTCAGGGTCTTAACAAGGAAGTCTGACCATCTTGTAGGTGGGCGGCCACGTGATCTTTTGACATCCCGTGGGATCCAGTCGGTAACAGCTCTAGTCCAGCGGTTGTCTCCAAATCGCATTACATGTCCAGCCCATCTGATTTTCGATGCCTTGGCAAACGAGACAGCGTCCCCTGATTCTGGAATAGCGACGGAGGTCAGAACTCCGATTCCTTCTCTCACTTGAGTGAGACGTGATATTCCAAGCATAGCTCTTTTGATGCCTCTCTGGGAGACCCGAATAGCATTCTCATCCTGCTTTCGTAGGGCCCAGGTCTCTGAGGTGTATGTTAATGCAGGGAGAACGGTGGAGTCGAAGAGATGTGCCCGGAGCCGGAGGTTCTTTGTCCTTTTAGCTATTTCTTCGATGCCTTTGAAGGCATTCCATGCTGCTCTCTTCCTCCTGCGCAGCTCAGGTTTTAGGTCGTTCATCATGTTGACTTCTTGACCTAGGTACACATAGCTGCTGCATTCAGAGTATAGGCAAATTTTATAACTTCTTTTTCCTAACAGCTGCATAGTATTCCATTGTGTAGATGTACCAAAGCTTCTTTATCCAGTCATCAATTTTCGGGCACTCTGGTTGCTTCCAGATTCTGGCTATTGTGAATAATGCTGCTATGAATATAAAAGTAGGGCTGGTGTTTCCGCTGCATATTTTTGGTTTCCCAGAGTAGATTCCCAGGAGTGGTATGGCTGGGTCAAATGGGAGTTCAATTTCTAGTCTTTGGAGGAATGTCCATATTGTTTTCCAGAAAGGCTGTACCAGCCGGCATTCCCACCAACAATGGATGAGTGTCCCCTTTTCCCCACATCCACGCCAGCACTTGTTGTTCTTGCTCCTTTGAATATGTGCCAGTCTCTGTGGTGTAAAGTGGTATCTCATTGTTGTTTTGATTTGCATCTCTCTGATGATTAGTGATGATGAGCATTTTTTCATATGTTTTTTGGCCATTCGAATTTCTTCCTTGCTGAAGTTTCTGTTCATTTCTTCTCCCCATTTTTGATGGGGTTGCTTGTTTTCTTCTTGTAAAGTTCTACCAGTGCCTGATATATCCTGGATATTAACCCCTTATCAGATGGGTATTGGGTGAATATTCTTTCCCATTCTGTGGACTGCTTTTGTATCTTAGTCACTGTTTCTTTTGAGGTGCAGAAGCTTTTTAGTTTCATGTAGTCCCATATGTTTATCTTTTCTTCTAGTTGCTTTGTTAGTGATGTTTCACCTTTGAAGATGCCTTTAGCTTCAATGTCGTGGAGGGTTTTTCCTATATTTTATTCAATGTACTTTATGGATTCAAGTCCATGAGATAAAAGAGGACACAAGGAAATGGAAACATATTCCCTGCTCATGGATGGGGAGAATCAACATTGTCAAAATTGTAATACTCCCTAGAGCTCTGTACAGATTCAATGCAGTCCCTATAAGGATTTCCATGACATTCTTCAAAGAAATTAACCAAACGCTCCTGAAATTTGTATGGAACAATAAACCCCCAAGGATAGCTAAAGCAATCCTCAGGAAAAAGAAGATGGGAGGCATCACCTTTTCAACTTCAAACTGTACTACAAGGCAGTAGTAATTAAAACAGCATGGTATTGGAATAAAAACGGACCTGTGGACCTATGGAATAGAACTGAGTATCCTGACACCCAACCTCAAACACATGATCATTTAATCTTTGATAAAGGTGCAAAGAGTCTAAAATGGAGTAAAGAAAGCCTCTTCAACAAGTGGTGTTGGGAAAACTGGGCAGTGACATATAAAAAATGAATTTGGACCTGTGTCTAACACCATGCACAAAAATCAGATCAAAATGGATTAAAGATCTCAATATCAGACTTCCCTTGAATTTCTAAGAGAAAAAGATGAAACATCTTTTATTAACAAGATTTACAAATATGTTTATCTCAAATGATAGCCAGTACATGCACAATACTAAGAATGTGTTTAAAATCAGTCACCATGATATGTGCCTAATCATTGTTAATATGAACTAGAAGTACTGGAATTCTTAGACAATGTAACTAAATTGGAAAATACCAGAATAAAGGTAAAAAATGGAAGACGAGATGACACTTTTTGCAAATAAAATGATTATGTGTTAACAACCTAAGAGAATTATCAACTAAGAACTCTGAGTAATCAAGAGCTTCTCTCTAGAGATAAGTGAGTGAGTCCTTGCTGTATGCAGTATCCAGTGCATTCTGGGAGAAGGACAGTAGCAACAGTGTATGACAGAATGCCAGTGTGAAGACACAATAATATTAAGACACAATAATAAGAAGAAGCATTATTTCTTCCAATATGGAGAAAACCAACTGGATAGATCAGGAATAATGGGATGTACACTAACGTAAGGAGGGCTGGGGAGTCTGCTCCCCTAAATTGCTCTCAGCAGTATCACAATGAGAATAAAGTATGTAAAGCTTTGTTCTCCTGGTTTCTCCTCTTCCTGTTTCCATTTAGAAGTTAGCAAAATAATTTTAAGGTCTTTCTGGGAAAATAAAAGTGGAAAAATTAAAGCAAAACTCTGAATAAAAGATTAACGGGCTAGGTAATATTTATACTGTCATATTGTAAAGTATATTATTAAGGGAAAAATGTCAAAATGGTGTTACATTCTTTCAATCATTTCGAAGTGAGAGCAATGAAATTGAATATGAGGTACAGTTTATAAGTGATCTGTATACATAAAATCCCCTGGCCGTGTCCTACATAGCTCCTAGGTCTTGCTCAACATGCAGGTGGCCACACTGGCCAGACTTGGAGCGGGAATTTGGGTCCCTCCACCCATTCCTAGACTCCATGTTGGTGGGCTTGGCTCTGAGCTCCCGGCCACCACAGCCAACTGCGGAAGACAGACACTCCAGACCCACAGCTGTGAGTGGCCTTGCGACAATTTTAGACTATAACGGATTTTAGAACCAGTCCTTCCCAGGATCATTCACATTTATACACTCTAATGATCATTCTAGTTGCAAAAAACTGGAGAGGTTATGGGGAATGGGGAATTATGATGTTACACTAGAACTCTCTACTGAATATACACATAGAAACATCATACATTGTTAATATCTGTAGGGCAAGCTACAAAGTGTAAGAGAAAAGAGAGAAATACAGGGACAGAGACACAGAGATAGAAATAGAAATAAAATGTGCCTGCAGTAGGGGCAGGCTGGGTTTGGGGGGGGGTGTGTGTTTGGGATATGGGTGTGGGAATTTGGCACTGGTGGAGGGATGGGTGCTGGAACACTGTATGGCAGAGACCCAATTATGAACATCCTTGTAATTGTATATCTCACATGGGGTGTAATGAAAATTTTTTAAAAAATCTTATATTATCAGTAGCAAGTGTAACATACTTTATATTGTTTCAACAAAATGTTAATACATTAACACACTTAACTTACATGCTTCATTTTAAGTACTATTGACAATTTCATATCTCTTAGATACTGGGACTTAATGAATACACTGTTCAAATCCTCAAATGAGCAAGATAAAGCTCTTTGAATTTAAATGCAAGTTTTAGAAACTGCTAACAGAATTTTTAATAAGACTGTTCTGAGAACATATAATTCCCATCAACATCATTATGTATTACTTTTAGGTAAAAGTGTGCAGCACATGTTTATAGTACTTGTTCATTTTGCAAAATTGATTTAAAAATTCTAAGTAACTTCAGAGAAAGCATGATTATTCTTGTCTAAAGAATCCATAACACTATACAGTGTTAGTGTAAATATCTATTAATGACCAAACTTATATTTTAAGATTCCATTGCAATTTTAGTCTTTTTTGGGCCAAAAAGATAAAATCTTAATTAAGCCCAACCTTTTGAGAAATGATCTAGACATTTTATTTGGATAAGACTGATAGGTTTTACTTCCTAATTAAAATATACAACTAGTTACATATCAAGGCAAAATCATGAAATATATTTTAACAATCTGAAATAAAACATAATAAAATTGCTGCTATATAACTTTAACTCGATAAAATAAAGATAATAAAAAGAATGTGATTAAATTTATCATTATTCCATGTTCTGTTAGTTTTAATTATGTATTATTCTATATTGAAATTTTTTGTTTTTGTGTTTTGTGTTTTGACCACACTTGGCTATGCTTTCTCCTGGCTTTGTGCTCAGATGTGGTGCTTGGGGGTGGTGCTTGGGGTGGCTCTTGGGGGAACATTCTGGGCATTGAACCCAAGTCAGCTGCTGGCATGACTATTGACTATATTAGCAATTATTTTTTCTTAAATATAAAATGAATCAAAGTTAAATAAAGCCCCCAAAGTAAAATACATTATTTACAAGAGCAGAGTAAATTAGGAGCAGAATAAATCTAAGTCCTCCTTATTTAAAACATAAGTCAATTTGTAATATATTTAGCAGAAAATAAAAAAAGATAATTTCCTCTCAAATATTTTTTTTAAATGATGAGGAGAGTAAAAGTAATAAATTATTATTATTTTTAATTAACATTTTTTTAAGTATTTTATTATACCACTGTGAGATATACAAATAAAAAGATATACAATTAAAAAGTTCATGTTTGGGTTTTGGTCATACAGTGTTCCAGCACCCGTCCCTCCACCAGTGCCCATCTCCCACCACCAACATCCCCGGTTCCCTCCCCCTTCCTCCAGCCCACCTCCATGGCAGGTTCTTTATTTCTTTCCCTTTCTCTCTCTTTCTCTTTTCCTTCCCTTCCAGACTATGGATTACAGAACATACATTAAAAGGTTGTCATGTGTATCCTTTTGCCTCTATTTAATGCTCAGTTCTAGGTTGGCATTAGTACCCTCGACAATTATTAGCACACTGTTCCATTTTCTGTCTTACCTAACCTCTGACTCCCACACGTTTGGGATAATTTCCACCTTTGACAAGACCTCCTGATATATGTTTCACTTGACCTTGGATATTGGTATCATAATATGTACATATATATTTATGCCATGCAAATAAATGCAGTCATTCTGTATCTGTCTCTCTCCCTTCTGGCTAATTTCGCTCAACATAATCTTCTCCATGTCCATCCATTTGTAGGCAAATTTTATAACTTCATTTTTCCTAACAGCTGCATAGTATTCCATTGTGTAGATGTACCAAAGCTTCTTTATCCAGTCATCGATTTTCGGGCACTCTGGTTGCTTCCAGATTCTGGCTATTGTGAATAATGCTGCTATGAACATAAAAGTAGGGATGGTGTTTCCGCTGCGTATTTTTGGTTTCCCAGAGTAGATTCCCAGGAGTGGTATGGCTGGGTCAACAGTGAGATACACAGTTCTTTGATTGGGTTTTTATTGTTTAAACACCTGTCTCCTCACCATTGTACATATCAAACCATCAATGTCCCTAGTTTGCCTCCAACTCCCAGTTAATAAATTATTTAGCAATTCTTTCTGCATTTTTTGGGTCACACCCAACGATGTTCAGGGGGTTACTCCTGGGTCTTCACTCAGGAATTACTCCTGGCGGTGCTCAGTGGACCATGTGGGATGCCTGGGATCGAACCTGGGTCAGCTGCATGCAAGGCAAATGCCCTACCTGCTGTGCTATCACTCTGGCCCCAATTATTTAACATGTTAAAACAATAAATAAATTAAGGTATGTTGTCTCTTACAAAAAATATTGTCCTAAAACCCTTCAAACTATAGAATTTTTGACACAAAGATGTTTTAAAATAGAAATTTAAAAGTTGTTAGAAGTTTATTTTGTTGAATGTACATATTTCTGTACATAAACTTTTTGAGAATGGTGACCTCAATCTGAACGATTTTATAAAGCTATGATAATACAAATGACAAATCCAGGCAAAGATTTTTTTTTTTTTGATTCTCTGGCCTTTGGCTTTATTTATTTATTTATTTATTTATTTATTTATTTATTTATTTATGTATTTCAAAAAATTTTTATTATACCACCATGAGATATACAATTACAAAGATGTTCATGTTTGGGTTTTCGGTCATACAGTTTTCCAGCACCCGTCCCCCTACCAGTGCCCATTTCCCACCACCAATGTCCCCAATTCCTCCCTCCTCCCCAAGCCTGCCTCTATGGCAGGTTCTTTATCTCTTCTCTTCTCTCTCTCCCTCTCTCATTCTCTCTCTCTTTCTCTCTTTCTCTCTCTCTCTCCTTCTCTAACACATTGTGGGTTGCAATACATACATTTAAATAAATTACTCTTGAACATATTATAGAAACATTAAATAAAATTTATTAAAATGCTGGTATAAGAATCAATTTATTTTCTCTAAGTTTTTTTTTCTTTTTTTGGGTCACACCCGGCAATGCTTAGGGGTTACTCCTGGCTCTGCACTCAGGAATTACTCCTGGCAGTGTTGGGGGACCATATGGGATGCCAGGGATCAAACCTGGGCCAACACAGGCCAGCCGCGTGCAATGCAAACGCTCTACCCTCTGGGCTATAGCTCCGGCCCCATTTTCTCTAAGTTTTAAGGGCCCATTTTCAAGCAATAAAATCCCAAACTTATACCTATTATGTAATCAAAATTAAAAATGTTTTCTATCAAGAAATATTCTCTTATTTCTAAACAATATTTGAAGCACAGTTTATAAATGGGAACCTAGAAACACTTCTAATTAAATAAAAATGATTTTCATAATTTATGTTATATTTATCTTAGTTGTTTAAATTCTAGCCAATGAAATAGAAAGTAAAAATAAGAGGGCTAGGTGACACAGTTATTTCATTTACATATTACAGGACTGTCTACTGAGAACCACCAATGGAATACAATAGAAAATTACTATTCTCTTATAACATTTGGGAATAAAGTTCAGTTAAAATAAAGACATAAAAGATATGGTTTCATTGATATGGTGTTTACAAGCATTTACCACTGTTACAAAAAAGCATAAAAGTCTAGAATGATCCGCAAAGGAAAACTGTCCAGGAATATAACAGAAAAAAAAAAAGTGCCACATTATTGAATTAAAATTAAGTATAAGATTGTCACTTCTTCCTGTGGTATCAAGAAGTTTGATAGGATAAAATTAAAATGTCAGTCAGATTTTGGAGTGGGTAGTGATTTATAAAATTATTCTAAATTTCATCTGGAAGTTTAGGATTTCCAAGAAGATCTTAAAAGAAAAAATGAAGTAAGGTTAAAATAGAGATTCCCAATGCAGAGTGAGCAGCCTGCAATGACGATCTTGCAGCTTTGTGTTATATTCCAACAGTCTGGTTTCACGGCAGGAAGAGACAGATAAATCAATGAACTCGTACAAAGAGAGCAGAAGCTGGTCCATGTAAATATGAATTTTATTTATGATAAATGTGGCATTTCAAATCAGTGGGGAAAAAAGAAAGAATTCAGTAAGTCAAATTGGGTCAATTTGTTGACCATGCTAAAAAAAAGATCTTTGCAGCATAGCAGATGCTAATAAATTTCAAAATGGTAATATATTTAAAGTTGAAGCCATAGAATAATTTTAAGAAAACGTTTAAATGGTATTCTATGTCATAGAGTGCAAGTTACTTCTTAGAGTTCATATAAAAGCAGATTCTGAAAATAAGAATTAGTGCGGATCTGCATACTAAAAGTACCAAATTATTTTTATTAATGAGGTGATGACAAAAAGATTAGCTAAACCATATGAAAGTTTTTTGCAACTAAAGATTATAGTTTTTTTATTATATGAGAGCACCTACAAATCAATAATGTGGCATATGAAAGAAAATGTGCAAAGAAAATTAGCAGGGAATTTTTTATAATCAGTGATCCATGAATATTAAAAAATTAAATAAATATATATATATAATGACTGGAAATCAAGGAGTGAACATGAAACAAATAATACATATAATGGATCTTGCTCAGAGTTAGAAATACAGAAAGTTCCAGATCAGTGTGAACTCCAGAGAGGATAATGATGCCATTTTAATTATAGCATTATAATACATAGAGTGCATTTTGCTCAGATAGAAATATAGCAAGTTCTAGATAAGTGTGAATCTCTAGGTAGGATGATGATGCTCTTAGTGATGACGAAGACAATTAGGATATTGATAATGTTTCCTCAACTATAATTCTGAACTGTTGGCATATGAAACTGAGATGCAGGTATTATTTGGTTGATAGAAGAAAAAAATAAGGGGCCGGAGCGATAGCCCAGCGGGTAGGGCATTTGCCTTGCTGCGGCTGGCCCATGCTGGCCTGGGTTCGACCCCGGCATCCCATATGGTCCCCTGAGCACCGCCAGGAGTAATTCCTGAGTGCAGAGCCAGGAGTAACCCCTGAGCATTGCTGGGTGTGACCCAAAAAAGCAAAAAAAAAAAAAAGAAGAAGAAAAATAATACGTATCTAAAATGCAATTTTGTAATGAATAACCAAAGAGAGGGAAAATTTAAAAAAAAAATCCTTTGAGAGTTTATTCTCATACCGATTTTATTTTAATGAAAGCCTCTCTACATTTTGTTTCCAGGATGCTCATTCCATTTTTGGTTAAAATAGTTACCATAAAATATGGTACAATAAAGGATTGTTTCAAGTATAGGATATATGCATGGTAGAAAGTGATGTGACAGTGTGAAACTATTTAGTGGCATGATTTTAGTGCTCATATAGTCAGGAAAAATGGGTATTATCTTTAAAACACATATGAAGAAACCTGCATTGTAATTTCCAGTGTTCATATCTAAATGGAGGGATTATTTGGTGATTTTGAGTTTCCATCATTTTCAGGAAATGATGTAAGACAAATTTGAACCCCAGGGTAAGTACTACTTTTAAATTTCATATGACTTGGGAATTTGGGAACTGGGATTTGGACTAACATGTAGACTTGTATTCCCTGCCCCTCACGATAGTCCTTAAATCACGAAGTGTTGCTTTGCGGCTTGCAGGGGAGAGTGGTGGGAGATTCAAGGCTCCCAGCTGCTGAGTCCATCTGGACCACAGGATGCACTTGGGCAGAGGAGCCCAGCACCTCCCTCTTTATTGACATTGTGTCGATAGGAGCAGAGGCATTTAGCTGGAGAAACACAGTGCTTGAAAGGCAGCACCCTAAGTGCTTAGCCATTAACCAGGAGTTAAATATAGACCCCCACACTAACTAGAAGGTGAGGGAAGAGTTGAGGGTGGGCCTACAGGTTTCGGGGGAGAGGACTTCATTGCGATTCAAAGTTTGGGTTCCATCCTGGCAGGCATCCTTCTGGGAGTTCCATCCCTCGGCTGCACTCCCAGAAACCCAGTTCTGGATGGGGGTCGAGTCCGCTTCCTGTGCCTCTTGGCACCAGGCACTTCCCTGGAGTGCAAGTGTATGCCAAGGTCACAGAACGCTCTGGGAATTCTGACCAGGAAATAAGCATAGAAACAGAGACCAGTGGGTGGGAAACATGAAAATGCCACCAGCCTGTTTCCCTCCTTTGTCCACAGGCAGCCGCAGGAGGCGCAGGAGACACAAGTGCTGACCTCTGTGCTGTTCTGCCCATTTTCTGACTTTCTGTTGCCTCTATGAGGATAGTCCTCCCAAGTGCCTCATTCTGTCCCCAGACCTGCCTCTCGGGAGGCAATCAGATCTTGCCCCCTTCACCGATTCCTCTATCACCAATTCCTTACCATGAACTATCTTCCTCTATCATCAATTCCTCACCATGAACAACATTTAAACATTTCCCCCCAGATTTATTTGGATATGACTGGCATATAGCTCACTAGGTTTAATCTACATAAATGGATTTGCTAGTGTGTGACCATGTACACACACATATAACAAAGTGATTACTGTGGTTTTAGTTAGCATTTCCAACCTTATCGCCTAATTGCTTTCTCCTTGTTTTAGTACCAATGGGATAGCTACTCTATATTTTTTAATTTAGAGTTGGCATTGGTTTATATCAGGAACACCTTGACAACTGTATATACCACACAACTCCCACCATGAAAAGTGATTTACCACTCTCCTTTCTCCACTCACTCACCTTCTACTTGTTCTACCCCTCTGGGAACTTCTTTCATCTGTCAGAATATTCTTTGAGGTTTTTGTTGTTGTTGTTTTGGGCTGGTGAGCTAGTACATGAATTAACGCACTTGCCTTAAACATGGCCGTTCCTGATTCGACTCACAGCATCACCAGGAGTGACCACTGAACACCGGGCTAAGTACACCCTGAGCACTGGGGGTGTGATCCTCAAACAAAAATAAAGAGAAAGGAATGTTTTGTTTGTTCCTTTATTTTCCAAGAAATAAGTATGTGATGTTTGCTTTTTTTTTTTTTTCTGACTTACTTCTTAGCATTTTTATTGCTTTCCTTAACACCTATTCTCATTTCCTTCAGGAATCTTTACGTGATTTCTTTGGACTTGCTTAGGCCTAGACTTGCCCTGTCACTGGTTATCACACTTCAGCCTGGCCGTGACCCACAGCTTTGCTCTCTAATTTCTCATTTAGTTGTCTTTCTCTTTCTCACCTCAGCCTCGGGAGGGGCGTCTCTGTTGGTCTGCATCTGGTCTATGGTTGAGAACCTTTTTGAGGATACTCAATTCAATGAAACACACAATTGAATGACAGAAGAAGGGGATGCAATATTAATTCTTTCCACAGAGAAAGGGAGCTGACCGGAAAAACCTGCATTCAAGAGATGGTCCTGCCTAGAACATGGGTGGTCTTACATAGGAGAGGGAAGTTGGAGACAAATGGCAGCGCATGAAGGCAGTCTGAGAGCTGGCAATGATTTGGGCTCATGTTGGGCAGGAGGTTGGTAACCAGGAGGGTTAACTGGTGTATGCAATGCAGGGGAGCCCAAACATGCCCAGGAATAGTGAGTCCTGAAACTATTTGCTGCCTTTTCAGATACCCTGGCAGTGAGCTCATTCTGTGGCCTGGCGCTGGGGTACTCAAAAGCCAGGGTGGGGTCTCAGCCTGCTGGTAAACTGTGTCGCAGCCTCTTGACAATCAGGAGTGTGCCGAGAAGCTGAATGTGGGCGGCAGGGAGGAGGGCCCTGGCCTTACCCACCAGCAGCACCATATGCCCAGGCCTTAGTCTATTCCAGTCATGTCCCTGGGCTGCCCAGCTGTCACTGTAATAATTACTGCAACCGTGGCCCAGGGAAGTGTGTGGTTGTGGAGACCCTCTGGTCTCCTTAGAACTTTACTACTGTTGTTATAGCTTATCAGGACACGGGCTGCCTTCTGTTGGTCTCTTGAAAACGGCTGTAATTCCCATCCATCACGGGGGTGAGCCAGCTGCTGCTGGCGCAGCTGTCAGGGAGAGCCTCTGCTCACTTATGACATGCTGGCCCTGACCTTGGGGATGTGGCAGCTCCAAGACAAGTGTCTTTCCTGGGATGGCGTTTGGACCATCTCCTTTTTCTTAAGCTGGGAGTGACCACTTTGTGTCTTGTGCTGTGATTCTGTCCTTCTTCTCCATTGCTTTGTTTCTTCCCTGGAACACAAACTCCCCAAATGAAGGGCACTGCTTAGATCCCAGGAAGCCTCCTGCTATTAATGGCATTGCTTTAGACTTTAAAATTTTGCTCTTTCCCACATGGTGAAAGGAATATTCATGAAATATGTTATGTTTATTGGCTATTTATCATGCTCCAGGCACTATAGTGTAACTTTGCAAGATTCTTCTAAGTTCTTTCTTGGGACCACACCTTAGGATAAGATTTCCTGAGACTATATCAATTTAAAGAATTTCTGCATGGCGAAAGAAACACAGGCTACAACTAAAAGATAGCTGACTAAATTGGTGAAAATACTTGCATTTACATGTAAAATAAAGCTATGATATTCGGGATGTATAAAGTCCACAAAGATCAACAACAACAACAAAATCCTTAAACACTATTATAAAATAAGATGTGGCAATGAACAGGGACTTCTCTGAGAAAGATCCATGGATAGCCAAAAGGCACACAAAAATAATGCTCATCATCACTTTTTATTAGAAAAATTCAAATCAATATGACAATGAAATAGCTTCACATACCAGTGATAATATAACATATAACAAATATGGGGGAACATTCTGTGTTGTGGGGGTGTGGTTAAAGAGGAACTCTCATCCACTACTGGTAGATTGAATGTTGCCTGGTTCAGCCTTTATGTAAAACAGTATGGAGACATCTCAGTAAACTAAGAATATGACCCAGTAATTCTGTTTCTGTACACCGTTATTCATTGTAACACTTGGTACAATAGCTATGATATGGAATCAGTCTAGGCGTCCAATGAGAAATAAGTGGATCATGAAGATGTGGTATATTTACATAATGGGATACTACTCAGCTATAAGGAACAAGGAAAACATTCAGTTTGTTGCAACCTGGATGTAAATGGAAGATACCATGTTAAATGAGGTAAGCCAGAAGAAGGACAAATAGACTATGATCTCACTTACATGTGGTACATAGAATATTCAGATAAGAGAACGCAATGTTGGGAAAAGGATCACCCTGTGAAGACCAGAGTGATTAAGGGAGGGAGAAGAACAGAGAAGGAAAGGAATGAAGGGTGGATGGGGAGAAGAGCTAGAGAGGAAGAAACAGGGAGGAGGGGCCAAAGGACTCCTAGTACATGAGCGGCGTAATGGAGTCGTATAGCTAAATGCCCAAACCACAGAGTCAACAACACTATAAATAAGAGGCCTAAACTTCAACACCCAAACTTAAAAATGTTGCCTGGAGTGATAGTAGGGCAGATAGGGTACTTGCCTTGCTCATGTCTGACCTGTGCTTGATCCCCCAGCACCATATATACTCCCCTGTTGGGGGAACTCCGCAGGGGTCCCCGACAGTGTCAGGACAGAGGTTCTCTTCTACCTCCGAGGACGCCGGGGAACAGATGAAAACTCACGAGTCGGTGCAGTTCCAAAAAGGCTTTTAATAGTACAAAAGCTCTTCTACAGCAATCCAATATAATGAACAAACTCTAGCTCTGGTCCGAAATTAGACCATACAAAAGAGCCTAAGTCTCCCACCAAAGAGAGAGGATCTCACCAGAGATGAGTCCTACCCAGAAGAAGGAGCAAAAGGCCAAAGAGCAAAAAGCCAAAAGCCAAAAGCAAAAGGCCAAGGAGCTAAAAGCCACAGGAGCCAAAAGCTAAAAGCTGAGGAGCCAAAAGCTGAAGGGGCCTCAAGTCAGTCCCCTTATATACACCAAAGTAATCCAGGGAGGGTCATGTCAACAAAGAACCCTAAACAGAGTGTAGAAGAGCAGTGCCACACCCTATTGCAGGTATAAACAAAGGTTACACCAAGGACTAATCTCTTCTTCTGAGATTATCTCTTATGTAAAACACTGGAGAGAGGGGGCTGGTATAAAGTAATACATCTTAACTTCATGAGCTTCATGTGATCTAGATGGTACCCACAAGGTCCTTCTTATTATTATCTGCACCAGGGTGATTCTGAGTATCTTGTTCTCCTGTACTGAAAGGGTCATACTTGCCTGCTTAAAGCAAACTAGTATGATCCTTCCTATAGTCTTCCTATAGTCTCAACGTAGCCAGGGTGGTAGTCTCCTGGTAAATTCTAACTGTCCCACGCTGGGTGCAGAGGGTATAAAGAGGAGCTGTGCCCAATCTAGAAAACATAGAAGTCTTAGTAGATGTATAAGTCAGAAGTTTTTCAGTCAAGGTGACTTCTGTAACTGCCACACCCTCTAGCAGTGTTTACGTAGAAGAGAGGTCTCATTTGAATGAACCTTGGCTTAAATAGATTAAGCTGGGAGTGGGCAAAACAACAAAACTCCCAAACTAGCTAAACCTATCATCCAACACTCCCCCAAGCCTAGCAGGAATGATCCCTGAGTTCAGAGCCAGGAATAAGCCCTGAAAACACCATGGGGTGTGACCCCAAGATACAAAAGCAAAATTGCCTGCTAAGATGACACTCTGGTGGGTGGGTGTGAGAGACCTGGGAACCCTAGTGAAGGGCAGAAGACATTGGTGCTGAAACAAAGTATGTCTAAAATGCATCTATGAATAACTACAAATCATGGTGTTTTAAATAAGTTTTATATAAAAATAAGTTTTATCTAAAATATATAACTTTTATTTTTCTGGTGAGGGACACTATCCAGAAAGGTTATACAATTTGTCCAGTGCCACACAAGGGATGAGGGATGGAGGAGGCTAGGACTCAAGACTTTAGAAATTCCTTTCCATGAAGACTCACTTGAGAAATGTGGGAAACAAAAAAAAATGAAGAAAAATTACCAATTATTTCATTTTCCAAGCACAATGTATTATGACCTTGATGTATTTTATTACAGGACTTTTGCTTTCATGTTTTTCATAATTGTGATTATATTGAGTCATCAGTTGAGTCTTGTCTTTTAAAATTAACATTCCAAAAACATCTTCTAGGTTGAAATATATCTATTTTGTGTGCTTATTTTTCCTACACTAGTACTTCTTGGTTATTCATGGTGCTGTACCCAATTTTCCCTACAGTAACCAAGAAAGTGACTTTATGAAATGTGGGTGTAAGGAAGTATTAACTTACCATCTTAAAAGATGAAGAAACTAAGGTTTAGATTGTTACAAAAGAGGCAGCAAGCCAGGATTCAACTCTGGGAGTCTGACAAAAGCCATGCTTTGGATTATTAGTTTGAACTTTATCAAACATGTTCCATAGTATGTTGTTATTTATTTATTTAATCATTCATTTTGGATGCATTCCATATGCGGAATTCTTGAGTCCAAGGGATATTTTTTAATAAGAGGCATTTATGTTCTATTCCTGTTGTATCTTTGCCTGAGCAGAATTGAAGATTAATCATGGAATCCATGGGCAGAGTTATTAGGCCTCCAATTTTTAATGTTTTTGATAATCCAATCTTACTTCTAACTCATGCTCCATGCTCATCCTCTGTCAGCTAGGCTCTGCCTCAGGTATCCTCAGTCTGGGACAACAATTGACGGTCACCATCTGGAGCGCTGCTTGGTCACTGCTGCAGATGGAAAGAGAGCTCTGGGCGTCTCCCACTGGCAGCTGAGATCTGGCCCAGAAGTGACAAAATCTATTTGACTCATGACTCATTGGCCAAAAGCAGTCACATGGTGCTACCCACATAGAGCCAGGAAGTACAGTCTGTCAGGGAGAAAGAGCTGAAATATGTGGTGAAGGCCCCGATGACTAATATAGTCATAAAACTTCACTTGATAGTTGAAAATAGTAACACATTATTGTTTTATTTGACATTATTTTTCTTGGTAAGTATTAGCATTTCTTCATATTTTCTTGGCCAGTGGCAACTTGTTTGTCCTTGTTCTTAGGCCATTTATCTGCTGATATCTTAATGCTTTTTACAAATGGTTTCCTGATGTGGCGATGTCTCTAAATGGGTCTTTGATGAGTGAAAACACATGGTGCCTCAAAAGCCAATTTCCTAGATATTATTTAAACCTATATATGTAAATTACCCTATTAATTTGCTTATGTTTTCCCAAGGAAGTGGCCCCTCAGTGATGTTAATTTCAGGTTAAGAGGTAATTTTATGTTAAATTCAGCTTTTCAGTTAATCCATAAAAAGTGAAGGAGCTTCAAAGGGTTTTTAGCATCTGGGTTTAAAACTGATGTCTTCTTGGGCTCTCTAGCTGCATACACCTCTCTGGGAACCTGGCCTGTCTATCCTTTCTAAATGCTAGTCACTGAGTTCATCTCCCCCCGCCCCATCCTACTCTGCTGTCCCCAGGTTATGAGACAGTGGCTTCCTGACTACTGTGGAGAAGGACTTCTATGAAGGAGCCATTCTCAGCACCACCCCTTCTACCCTCCTCCTCACACTCTTCATAACGCTGCCTCTTCCCAGCGGGCCCATTTACTATGGTCATACACAATGGACTTTGAAACACATTCAGCAGTTTTTATTTATAAATTTTCACATGCCTGCATAATGAACTTATGAAAGACAGATATTATTACTTTTATTTAGAACATGAGTAAAATTAAGCAATATATAAAATTTGGAAGAAAATATTCAGTTGATCATCTGTTAGAGAGCATGTAGGTTTGGCAAAGATAATGGGATATCATCTAACAAGCGTTAAGTATCCACGAACCACCAATTGTTCAGCCTCTGACCTCCTTCCTACCCCTATTTCTTATTCCTCAAATTGTTAATATTACAAAATTCTCATCTTTTAAGGGGCTTTGATCAAAAAAGGACTGCTTTCTAATTGCTGGTAAAAGTAGAGTTCGAGTTACTATTTATTTATTTTTGGTGCTGTTTAACTTTCCATTTTTATTTATTTTAACTAGAAATAATAATTAAGGAAAAAAAATTTTACTAAGGATAAATCCCAACCCATGCACAATATTTTCAATTTATTATTTACCCTCCTAGATATTCACATAGCAACAAACCTGCGTTTGCTTTCAGCTGCTGCTTAAAGAAGTAATAAAGTAATAACTTTTTAAACCTTAAAGTAATAAAGAAGGTGCATTATTATTTTAAAAAAAGTAGGCCCAGTGAAATAGGACAGCAAGTAGGATGCTTGTCTTGCACACGGCAGACTCTGGTTGGATCCCAGCATCCAATTTGGGTTCCTGAACACTGTAGGTATTATTCCTGCCCGAAGAGACAGGGTAACCCTTGAGAACTGGCAGGTGTGCCCCCAAAACAACAAAAATGTGTGATATAATTTCTCTTCAAGCATTGGAGGTAAACATCTCCAATTTTATTTCTGAATAATGATGGCCAGGCTTAGATATTGTCCAGTGCTACTAAGTAGTTAATTGCTGCAGTAAATTCAGACCAAGAATGGACCTAGTCTTGGTTTCCATGCTCTGCACTCTTGCTCCTACAGTACCTAGAATGATGCCTGTGGACAGTACATGCCCAATTAAGGCTTGTAGTATATATAAGTTGCTTAGCAAACTCTTATTTCTAAGATTTATTTTTCACTTTACACAACAAATTTATTTTTGAATAATTTTATATCTGAACACTGGGAGTTTCAAGCTATTTCCCTAATGGCTGAAAATCCTTGCATTTTGTGGTGTCTTTCCTAAAGAAGTATATTTATTAACAAGCATGCTACCCAGCAATCATGTTTTTTCCTCTCCCTAAATACTTGTTAGAATATGGTTCTTTGAACACAAAGATATCCCTGTCCAGTTGATTGGAAATGCAGGGAACAGAATAATGACTTTAAAGCAGCCTTCTGAACTGCATTTGAGAACTCCTTAGCTATGTTCTGCTAAGTCCTCAGAGATACCCAGCACACCTTTTGTGCTTATGTGGAAGACAGAATATGGAAGAATTAATCAAGGCTTAAAAATGTGAATATAATTACTGTTACATCTTTAAAGCCAACAGAGGCATGCTGAATACTTGGAATTAGTGAGTTAGAGCATCGTCTTTCTGGACAATTAAGATGTACCAGAGGGATGGGCAATACAGGAGAACTCAATTACAGAAGAACCCTCTTTTCACTACTTACTCCTGGGGCTCTTGCATAACTGACCTAGCTGGGATGTGCTTGGCCTGATACAGGTGAAGGTTTATTCTTCAGTTCAGTCACATAAATCTACAGGGGCTGGAGGTATACGACAGGACTCATATTTCCAGGGACTTTTGGGACAGGTGAGTAGATACAATAAAAGAGAGGTGGGTTTTGTTGTTGTTCTATTCAATATTCTCTTAAACATGGCCAAATCTCTCATAGACAATACTTCAAGAGATGGAAAAAATATGACTGAATTGCAAGAATTTTCATGGAAGGTAATGTTTGAAAAGTTGAAAATTACCCGAGAAGTGAGCTTGTTGAATGTGTGAGCCATACAAGATGAGGGTGTTCTACAGGGAAACCTCAGAGGAGACACAGTTTTCCAAGGCCATTAAGAGGATGTGGGTAGGAAGGGAACCAGCATATAAGAAGTCTTATCTGATAAGGGGTTAATATTCAGAATATATCAGGCACTGGTAGAACTTTACAAGAAAACAGCCAACCCCATCAAAAATGGGGAGAGGAAATGAACAGAAACTTTGACAAGGAAGAAATGCAAATGGTCAAAATGCATATGAAAAAATGCTCATCATCACCAATCATCAGAGATGCAAATCAAAACAAGATATCATCTCACTACAGAGACTGGCGCATATCCAAAAGAGCAAGAACAACAAGTGCTGGCGTGGATGCGGGGAAAAGGGGACTCTCATCCATTGTTGGTGGGAATGTAGACTGGTACAGCCTTTTTGGGAAAACAATATGGACATTATTCCAAAGACTAGAAATTGAGTTCCCATTTGACCCAGCCATACCACTCCTGGGAATATACCCTAGGAAGACAAAAACACGCAGTGAAAACACTATCTGCACTTTTATTTTTATAGCAGTACTATTCACAATAGCCAGAATCTGGAATCAACCAGCGTGCCCAAGAACTGATGACTGGATAAAGAAACTTTGGTACATCTACACAGTGGAATACTATGCAACTGTTAGGAAAAATGAAGTTATGAAATTAGCCTATAAATGGATGGACATGGAGAGGATCATGTTGAGTGAAATTAGCCAGAAGGAAAAAGACATATAGAATAACTGCATTTATTTGCATGACATATATATATATATATATACATACATATATAATATATTATATAATCACTTGATCACTTGACATCCCGTTATTCATCAATTTGCTTGAGTGGGCACCAGTAATATTTCCATTTGACTCTATCACGTGCCAGTGTAGCCCAACGGTATCTGGTTGTTTCAGGAATGCGAAGAGCCTCGAACCATTTGTTCAGGGTCTTGACAAGGAAGTCTGACCATCTTGGAGGTGGGTGGCCATGTGACATTTTTGATATCCCATGGGACCCAGTCGGTAACGGCCCTGGTCCAGCGGTTGTCTCCAAATCTCATTACATGTCCAGCCTATCTAATTTTCGATGCTTTGGCAAGCGAGACAGCGTCCCTGATTATGGAATAGCGGCGGATTCCTTCTCTCACTTGAGTGAGGCGTGATATTCCAAGCATGGTTCTTTTTGATTCTTCTTTTTGGGAGACCCGAGTAACATTCTCATCCTGCTTTCAGTAGGGCCCAGGTCTCTGAGGTGTATGTTAATGCAGGGAGAATGGGTGGAGTCAAAGAGATGTGCCCAAAGCCGGAGTTTCTCTGTTTTTTTAGCTATTTCTTCGATGTTTTTTGAAGGCAGCCCATGCCCCTCTTTTCCTCCTGCTCAGCTCAGGTTTTAGGTCATTCATCATGTTGACTTCTCAACCTAAGTACAATAACTGCTGCATTCAGAGATGTTTGTTCCATTGAGAGTGAATGGGGCCTCTGGAACTAGTTCATTTTTCATGAACATAGTTTTGTTGAGATTCAGCTGTAAACCTATCTTTCCACATTCTCGGTCAAAGTAAATATGTATGTATGTATGATACAAAAATCCAAGGTCAGGCGAAACATGGATCAGGAGGTCTTATCAAAGGTGGAAATTACCACAAATGTATGGGAGTCAGAGGTTAGGTAAGACAGAGAAGGGAAAAGTGTGCTAATAATTGTCGAAAGTGCTAATACCCCTAGACATGAGCATTAAATACAGGCAAAAAGATACACATGGTAACCTCTAAGTTTATGTATTATAATCCACAATATGTAAGAGAGAAAGAGAGAGAAAGAGAAAGAGAGAAAAGAGATAAAGAACCTGCCATAGAGGCAGGCTAGGGAGGGGGAGGTAATCGGAGACATTGGTGGTGAGAAATGGGCAATGGTGGAGGGGTGGGTGCTGGAACACTGTATGACTGAAATCCAAATGTGAACATCTTTGTAATTGTAAAAAAAAGTAAGAATTAATCTAAATGTTGGGGATACGGGTAATCCAGAGTCTCACTTCTGAAGTAATATCAGTGAATAATTTCAAATTATAATTTGTTTGCAAACAAAAACAAAATTAAACAAAAACCTATGGACACAGCTCATAAGTTTCTATATGTAATTTTATGAATGTAGCTACTTTATTAATGTCCAATAGGTTTATCTTTGTTTTCTCATTGATCTAAAATTTATTTAGGAAAGTGTTAAGATATTTCAAAGAGACTAGTATTTTCTCTGGAAAAAAGAATACCAGGAGTAACCCATGAGTATTTCCAAGTGTGGACCAACAAACAAACACAATAACCATAAAATAATATTAATAAATAAAAACAAATGCTTTAAAAGTGATGACTTTCATAAGTCGTTGTCCTAGGATATTAAATCAGAACATTGACGTCAAACTCATAGACTCTTGCTATCACACCAGGTTGCCTCTTTATTATGCATATGATGTGCAAGGACAATATTATTCTCATTCACAAAGATTGTATGCATCTCTCAAACTAGTCCTCTTTTTTTCACATACATACCTCTCCAGTCTTGCAGCATAAAGAGCAAGAATAAGTTTTCTGGCTCACTCTACAAAGTTTGTGTTCATCATATTTTCACCATTTTCATCTCTTTCTACCTCATTACTCTGCACCCAAATAAAAAATATATTTAATAATGAAAAAAAAAGAAGTCTGGTGGTGGTATGCTGTGTGACCAGGAAGAGACATTATGGACCTCAGAGAATTTCTCTGAACAATAGAGATGAATGGCAATGCCTTTTCCTCAGAAGCCAGGTAGATAAAAAGTCATCCTAATGTCAGGGCAGGTAATAATGATGTTTACTCAAATGGTATGTGCTTATACTTTTTCTTAGGGTTCCATTGAATCCAGACCAAAGTAATCTAACCTTACAGACTTCCACAGAACATGAAACATCATTATATCATGAATGGCCAAATGAGCAATGTGAAAATAACAAGTTGGGTACCTTAGTAGAACGTGTTTTCAAGGGTTGGGAAGGATAAATTATACTGATATTTAGGAGACTATAACCTAAATGGTTCAGTGGTTAGGGGTTTAGAATCCATCCAAACAACATTCCATTAAAAGTAAAACTTGGCCATTGCATCTTGCATGTCCCACCTCAAAAGGGAAGAATAAGTATGGTAGGTTTGCCAGCTTCTGGATGCAATAAAATTCTTATCTAGAATTACCTAAAAAAAGCAACTCACAAGAAATTCTCTCAGGTTAGAATTTAGAATTTCTTGTTCTAAAGCTTAGAACAAGAAAGCATTCTACCACAGAAACTGACACAAATGCAGGTTACCTTGCCTCTTGGCTATAAAACTCAGAAGACTTAGTGGTATTTAGATGTCATCCATCTGCTCTTGAACTATGCTATGAGTTTTTGAAAAGCTCCAGTGAGAGAATCATAAGTGTCTGCAAGGGTTCTGGGTCAAAGTAAAGCTACGTAATTGGTAAGACTCATTCACCACTTGAAAACTCCTGTTTATGCTATGGACTCATGTAGAGATAAAGAACCTGACCGTGGGGTATCATGACCACATTGCTAGAGCTGACCATCATGTACTTAACTGTTAGACTCGCTAGCCAACAAGACTAGCCAGACCTGCCTGAAAGGTGACCATGAGCTTCCTGTGGACCTCCCTATGGCTCTTGCAGTTTTAGTTTCTGGGACAAATGCCATTTTAGCCATGGTTGTGCCTCCAAGACATGTAGGTGGAACTTGAGCACCTGGGTTCAACTTGGAGCCATTAGCTATGGAAAAGTTGGCTCTGCACAAGGGTGAAGTTTAAAACAGTAGTATTCAAACTACTTAGTAATGTGCCCCTCGGGGATAGATTTGAAAGACAATGGGAACAATTTTTTCAAAGGGCAGAACTTTTGACAAAACGGGTCCCTCCTTTTGTGTGAAGAGAGACATGGTCCACAGTTATAGGTGGTATCTTGGATAAACAACTTTATCTAGTCAGAACCTAGAAAAAACAAGAGTGGATAATAGAGATGATTTGTGGCTACTCCCAATATGCCTTTCCAGAGGTTAAGGAATACTGGAATAGCCATAAAATATAAAGATCAAATATTGTTCATTATTACTCAAGGTACAATTTCATTAAAATGGATGCATTTAATGATTATATAGAAAAACTAAATCAATCAACTGATTTTAGTCACCCTCCCTCATCAAGCTTCCTGTGCTATAATGAGAGAATGTAAGCAAAATAATCAAGGCCAGTCTCACTCCTGTTGCTATTGATTATTGAATGTATAGCAACAGGGATCCTGGTAGTTAATTACACTAGGACCCTGCTGTAATAGGAAGAGCGATTCATCCAAGCAGGTAAGTCATATTCCAACTACAAGTTTGTGTTTTTCCCATAGAGCCTCTGTCACCATCATCAATGGTCTGAGTGCTCCACTAAGATAGCATCCCATGTGGTATCACTTGGACTAGGAGAGCCATTAACATCAGAACAGACTGAGGACTGGCCACAGGCTGATGGGATCCAGGGTGGTACCATATTCAGGGCCACCCATAATTGCTTTCTTAATAGCACATCCAAATGCCCTGCAAGAGGCAGGTTAGAGGTAATCACTAGCTTAGAGGTAGTCACTATGAGCATGAGCACCAATCACCCTCCAGGATGCACATTGTGCTTTGACTTAAAGATAATTATTTCATGTTTTCTCCCAGTCTCAATTGATTGTAGCCAAATAGGCAAAAGCCTTCAAGTTCGTAAGAACCAACATGTAAACAGAAGTGTCCTGTTTATCATCATGCCCATTGATCCACGTTGGAGATGTGTGCTCCCTGTCCCCATGCCTCTGGGTTTTGTAGCTGCAGAGGACTCAGGCCCCAAAGGGAGAAGACTTCTGCTGACAGTAGGAATACACCATCTCTATAGCCTGGTGTCAGGGCTCCGCAGGTTCCTCTTCAATGGGGGATGGGTTACTTTGCTTCTCGGGAGTGCAGGTGACAAGTGCTGGCCAGCTTTCTATCACTTTTCAGGGACTACTCCACTGTGGACAGCTGGTTCACCAGAGGTGATTGTGATTGACTTGGGGCTAAAGAAACCAGGCAACTTGGGCTGACTCTGAAGGGCCATTCTAGCTCCAGATTATGTGCAATGCCAACCTCAAGGGTCACTGTCTTGTGCTGTGCACACCCGGTCCTGTCTCCTGCCTTTCCAGGAGCTACTATCCCTTATACACCTCCTGCTTACTCACCTTCATCTTTGAGTTTCCCAGGGAGCCCGCCTATAGCAGGCATGGATTCTGAATATTTGAGGAGGGGTGCAGCCATTCTGTGGCTGTTTGGAGCTCCACAGGATATTTTAATATCTGCCAAACTTGCAGCTAACCCACCACTTCCTGCTGGAATCCATTTACCAGCCCTGACCTCCTTTCTATGGGACCCATGCAGGGAAGTTGACCTGAGGATGGATGACTTATCCCTCCAGGTGCTTGCATGCGTAAACCATGGAACAGATGTTCCTAAGTATGGGTGGTGTAGTCTCAGAGATGTGTAAGGAGAACTGGGGCATGGATAAAGAGACTCAGAGAAAAGACCTTTGAAACCTGGGTCAGGGAGAGCTGGCTTTCCTCTCTAGAAAGGGTTGGCACCTCATCTGGTCCCCTGAAACCCTAAGCCATAAAGGATTCCTCCCTCCCCAAGCAACAGTGGAGTACAGCTTTGTGCAGTATATCTGACACAGAATTTGTCCCCATGTCAGAAGTCTGGTTAGACACGGTGAGTCATGTCTTCCTTTGTCTTGACCCTGTTTACTTGGCCACAGCTCAAAAGTCTCCTCTTCTTTTTCCTCATCTGTTTTGCTCTCATATCTGGTGGAGAGAAGGTGTTTGGGACAGAGACCACATTGAGACTACACACAAGGAGATGAGCATGACTCAGGAAGAAGTTTCCTTTCAGCACTAAAGAACTGTGTAATGAAAGTGGTAAAGGGAGAAACATGATCATCTTTCAGTACCTGAGTTGCAAAACTTTGGAGAATCAAAAAGTAGAGCAAGAGCAAGAGAGAGAGAGAGAGAGAGAGAGAGAGAGAGAGAGAGAGAGAGAGAGAGAGAGAGAGAGAGGAGAGAGACGCCTACGTGATAGTACAGCAGGTAGGGGTGTTTGTCTTGCACACAGCCTACCTGAGTTTGATCCCCAGTATCCCATATGGTCCCCTGAGCACTGCCAGGAGTAATTCCTGAGTGCAGAGAGAGAAGAGTGAGCACTCCTCTCTCTCCTCTCACTCCCACACTCCCTGAGCATTGTGGGGTGTGCCCCAGAGAGCGAGCGACTGAGCAAGAGAGAGAGAGAGAGAGAGAGAGAGAGAGAGAGAGAGAAAGAGAGAGAGAGAGAGAGAGAAGAAAAAGAAGAGTTTGCCTTAGAGGCAGACTTGGATGGGGTCATTGGGAGGGAAATTGAGGACATTGGTGGTAGGAAATGTACATTGGTGAATGCATGGGTGTTGGAACATTGCATGACTGAAACCCAATCATGAACAAATTTGTAACTGTGCACCTCACAGTGATTTAATTTTTTTTTAAAGGAGCTTCCTTTTTTTTCAGCAGCAATTCTGTCCTGAAGACCCAGGGCTAAGAAAGTGGACCCATAGCTAGCAATGCCCAGAACAGAAAAGAAAACCATGGATATGCTCATGAAACTTTAAGATGCACCCGTGGAACAGCTATAATGGGTGCAGAGTCTCTCTTTGTCTCTCACAAGAAAGGGGTGAGAGAAGGAGCTAGAGTATGGGCAGCGGAGATACAGTCAGAGGGTAACCATAAGAAAAAGTTAGTAATCTGGGCAAGCATGGATAAGATCAGGGTGTCAGTGGGAAGGGCAAGCCCGGGAATCTATTCTCATTACTGTGAGAGGCTCACCCCCCCCCACTTTGGCTCTCAGCACCTTATAAAGTGTCGATTTTTGAAGGGGGACCAGCTGGACTGTGCCAGGATTATATTTATGCCTGTCCCAAAGGTTCTGAGTTTGAATAATAGATTACATTGTGCAAAGCCACATTGTAGCTTTGGCCTAGAAGAAATTCAGGCAAGACTCTTTCTACCCACCTCGGAACAGGAAATCTGCTCTTTTAATGAGGGGTGTGTGTGAATATATGTGGTGTAAGGGTGCAGTTAATAATAGAGCTGGCTCAGACTACTGGGTGAGACTTCTGTAAGGGCCTTAAAATATGGAACTCTGCTGCTAAAGACCTTCCCAGACCGTGGCCATGTGAGGAGGGAGATTGGGCTATGCTCACAGTGTGTGGCGATGCATAAATATTAGCCTTAAATAACTGTGAATACCTTGTTTCCTAAAAAAGATTAGTGGCTCTTCCCTGTGTGATAAATTGTGTGAGTTACAGTGCAGACCTGTCTTCCCACTGTATTATCCCCGAGCACTTTAAATAACCAAGTTCAAATTATGCTCAGCAGGCTGTGGGGAACGCTTGGGCAAGCTTTAGGCAGAAAAAGGGTAATTTGGGTTCATCTTTCTTCTGTGTCTCCCTTTTCCTCTCCCACCTTCATTTCCCTCTTACCTTAGTCTTGTTCTGGAATTCATTCCCTCTCTGTCAACCTTCCTTCCCCCACCCCCTCCATCTTCCTCTGGGACTCCAACTTCTCCATCCCAATTGCAACGAGGGGGTTATACTGGCTAATGTGGATGAGTCGTACTAGACACTGGTAAATAGTCTTAAGGTTTTACTTACCGCTCTCCTTATTTCTCCCACCACCCCCAATTTATTTACACAGTGTGCTTTCTTAACAAAGTTGCTCATTACGCAGTTGTTTAGTATTCAATATCCCAACCCCACTCCCACCACTTCTAGCACTTTCCCTCTCCCATTGTCCCTATTTTACCCACCACCCCTCAAGTCTGCCCCTGTAACAGACCCAAAACAATTTATGCCGTATGGCTGGCTACCACTAAATGGCTAATGGAATTATCAAAAACATACTTCAGTAAAAACATTTGTGAAAATTGTGTCTCATCAAGCAAATCCTAAGGGATTGGTCCTTTAACCCTACCTATCAGAGAACTGAGTCATTGAGGCACAGTAATTGAGGTCCAGGGGTGGGCTTGGGGTCACACCATAATAAAGGGGTGGAAGCTGAACTTGTTCCCGGCTTGCCTGAACTGGATGTCTGTGTTCTTTGCCCAGCTGGGCTCTGTTGCTGCTATACAGGGAGGCACCAGTTTGCCAGGTGGGACAGTGCCATCTTCTTGTGACTTGGAGTCCCCTTAAGGATCCTCTTGTAGTGAGAAATGAAGTTTTATTCTAAAAAGTGCATTTTAGGGACATCCTGAGCTACCCAGGCTCCAAAGATGATGTACAGGGACCAAACTCTCCTGATCTTAAGAGTGGGAGAAGTGGAGGAGTCTGCCCAGGAGCAGGGTATGATTGTCGGGGCCCTGGCCAGCAGCCCCTGGCACAAATGAGGAAGACCTAGATCTTGCTGGACTTCATTCCTGCGGAAAAGGTGAGGGATGGACTTGGGAGAAACTCTGCATTGCCTCTGCAACTACTGAGGAAGAAAAGAAAGAAAAGAATGAACGACACCCATGCAGCGGGGAGTTCTGCATAGCAGCACTCGCTTTACTGGACACAGTTTAAACCTTTTATACAATATTTGGGCAGAGGGGGTACAAGCACACATCACAGGCATTTGCAAGCTCCTGGGGCCATCTTAAGAGATAACAATCTTCAGAACAAATGACAATCACAGATTTAGCATTTGCAAGGTAACATTAGCAAGATAACAATCATTGATTTACATACATCTGTGATCAGAGATCAGAAGACCAGGCACATTCTGCCTCACCTTAGCTCAGATTAGCACAGAGTTTTGGGTGTAACCTTATGGGCAGGGCCCATTTCTGGGTCCTGCCCTTAGGGTCTTGTGGCGGGAAAATGCTGAACCCTAAGGCTAGCAGCTCAGAGCCCAACATTTGATCTCAGAATCACTAAGTTTGTTGCTCTTTTGAACTTTCTGCAGGATGCCACCATCTTTGCTCTCTGTTTGCACTGATGAATTTCTTGGGGCACAAGCAACAGACTTGGTTAAAGTAGAACAGATGACTTAGGATATACAGGAAAGAAAGAGGCCCCATGTTTGTTCTCTAAGAGATGCTTAATCAGTTCTTAACACTTTGGATTTAACTTGTTATGGGAGACCCTTTAACTTGCTGAGTGTGCACAGACATTTTGTTGTTATTCTTTGTCTTTTTGTTGCTGTTTGTTTGTTGTGGGGGTCACACCTGACTATGCTCAGGGCTTGGTTCTAGGTCTGTGATCACTCCTCTTGGCACTCAGAAGACTGCATGCAGTACCAGGGATCTAACAGTCTGCACATACCTGTTTGTATTTTATATAATTCACTTAAATAAGATTTTGGGGGGACTCAAATCTCAAAGATTTGTTCAGGAGATCTGGGAGCCCACTTGTGATTCTTGACTTAGGTTGTTCAAAGCAAGGGTCATTGGATGCAAAGCTGCTCTGGCACTGAGGATATCTCGTGTTGGGAATACCCAGGTCATTCTAGAGGTACTAAAAGTCTCCAGGGACCACACCTGGTGATCTCAGGAGTCTCCAAGACTGTACCCAGAGATGATTGGGGAACTTGTGTGGTACTGGGAATTGAACTCATTGTCCTCTCAAGATCCTACCTCAATAAACTTACATATTTCAAAGGGCATGGATTTTAAGTGTGAAATTCATATAGTCAGCCTGGCTTCTAGATGACCATTCTGTCACCCTGGAATGTCCCTTATTCTAAGCTCAAGTCCACCCAATGCTTCAACACATGTATTCACACCATGTCTGACACTGAGCTTACTCTGCTAGTATGGGCTCTTTAGAAAAAAAAAAAAAAAAAAGAAAAAAAAAAAAAAAAAAAGGAAGAAGAAGGAAGGAAGGAGAAGGGGGGGGGGGGGGAGGGGAAGGAAGAGGAAGGAAGAAAGAAAGAAAGAAAGAAAGAAAGAAAGAAAAAAAAAAAAAAAAAGAAAAAATGAATGTTTCTCTGCCAGTGTCGGATGTCTCCAGGCTGCTGCCTGTATTGTAGGGGTTCCCTCCATCTCATTTTTTATTTCTGAATAGTGCCTCCTGATTTCACTCTAAAACATCATTATTTCCTCATTCCTCAGTTAGTGGGGGTATACTGGCTCATATCCAGTTCGAGGCAATACTACAAATCCTGTATAAAAGCCTTTCTCTTTCTCTCTCTCTCTCACTCTTCTTCTTTCTTTCTTTCTTTCTTCTTTCTTTCTTTCTTTCTTTCTTTCTTTCTTTCTTTCTTTCTTTCTTTCTTTCTTTCTTTCTTTCTTTTCTTTCTTTCTTCTTTCTTTCTTTCTTTTCTTTCTTTCTTTCTTTCTTTCTTTCTTTCTTTCTCTCTCTTTCTTTCCTTTCTCTTCCCTTCTTTCTTTCTTCTTTTTTTTTTTTTTTTCTTTCTTTCTTTTCTTTCTTTCTTTCTTTTCTCTTTCTTTCTTTCTTTCTTTCTTTCTTTCTTTCTTCTCTTCTTCTTTCTTTCTTCCTTCCTTCTTCTTCTTTCCTTCTTTCTTTTCTTTCTTCTTTCTTTCTTTTCTTTCTTTCTTTTCTTTCTTTCTTTCTTTCTTCTTTCTTTCTTTCTTTCTTTCTTTTTCTTTCTTTCTTTCTTTCTTTCTTTCTTTCTTCTTTCTTTCTTCTCTTTCTTTCTCTCTCTTCCTTTCTTCCTTCTTCTTTTCTCCTTTCTTTTCTTCTTCTTTCTTCTTCTTCCTTCTTTCTTCTTTCTTTCTTTCTTTTCTTCTTTCTTTCTTTCTTTCTTTTCTTTCTTTCTTTCTTTCTTTCTTTCTTTCTTCTTTCTTCTTTCTCTCTTTCTTTTCTTTCTTTCTTTTCTTTCTTTCTTTCTTCCTTTTCCTTCCTTCTTCCTCTCTTCTCTTCTTCTTTCTTCTCTCCTTTTCTTCTTTCTTTTTCTCTTTCTTTCCTTCTTTTTCTTTCTTTTCTTTTTCTTCTTCTTTCTCTCTTTCTTCTTTCTTCTTCTTTTTTTCTTTTTCTTCTCTTTCTTTTCTTTCTTTCTTTTCTTTCTTTCTTTCTTTCTTTCTTTCTTTCTTTCTTTCTTTCTTTCTTTCTTTCTTTCTTTCTTTCTTTCTTTCTTTCTTTCTTTCTTTCTTTCTTCTTCCTTCCTTCCTTCCTTTCTTCCTTCTTCTTTCTTCTTTCTTTCTTTCTTTCTTTCTTTCTTTCTTTCTTTCTTTTCTCTTTCTTTCTTTCTTTCTTTCTTTCTTTTCCTTCTTTCTTTTTCCTTCTTTCTTCTTCTTTTCTTTTTTTCTTTCTTTCTTTCTTTCTTTCTTTTTCTTTCTTTTCTTTCTTTCTTTCTTTCTTTCTTTCTTTTCTTCTTTCTTTCTTTCTTTCTTTCTTTCTTTCTCTTTCTTTCCTTCTTTCCTTCTCTTCTTTCTTCTTCTTTCTTCTCTTCTTTCTTTCTTTCTTTCTTCTTCTTCTTTCTTTCTCTTCTTTCCTTCCTTCCTTCCTTCCTTCCTTCCTTCCTTCCTTCCTTCCTTCCTTCCTTCCTTCCTTCCTTCCTTCCTTCCTTCCTTCTTCCTTCCTTCCTTCCTTCCTTCCTTCCTTCCTTCCTTCCTTTCCTTTCTTTCTTTCTTTCTTTCTTTCTCTTTAGTGAAGTAGCCCATCAGATATTTTGCCTATTTTATATCTTGGCTTATTTATTTGTTTAAATTATTGACTTGTTGGCACTATTTACATGTGATGGAATCAAAACTTTGTTAAGCATATGCTCCATATTTCTTCTGAGGTTTGAGCTTGCCTTTTCATTTTCTTGATAAATTTTGTGAGTGGGGCAGGATCTTTGATTTTTAACTTTGCTGGAGCTGTCCCTATGCAAGAATATCAATAATTCAATGACTAAAGCGAGTGTCTAGAATGACTTCCATCTTTTGCACTTGGAAATCGGTCCCTGAACAAGACTAGTAATGGCTGACTATTGGCTCTTCAGGACAGGGGAAATAGACTCCAGTGAGTCCTAGGGGACCTGTGAGAGAAAGGAACAGTGACTAGTTCAACTTTAACAAGCATACATTGTTAGGAATTAACATTTGATATATTCAGCAATTAATTCCAATGGAACCTCACATTTTTCCACAAATATGAAGCTTGGGGGATGTTTGTTTTCCATCTTTAATATTTGAATGGTAAGTGTTTTGCAAACATTTCACTAAATCCTCCCAACAGGGACTAGAGCTGAGTCATATTAGAAGGAGGTGGTTGTCCAGAATCCTACAGGGTAGTCGTGGTGGGGGCTGGGCCAGGGCCAGCTCTTCCTCCAAATTCTGCACTGCCTTCCCACACCCATCCCCAATGTGTTGTCTGCAGCCATCAGAGCAAGTCATCCTTTAGCTTCCAGACTCCCTCTTGGATAACTGCCTTAGTACCATTCAGTCACATGTTCCTCCTGGCTCGATATGATTAGTCCCTTACTCAGACTTGAGGTGGCTGTCATCTGAGGGCTGCTGTCTGTCCTATGGCCTTCCTTTGGTCCAGCTTGCTTCTCTGTGAAGTTCTTCCCCAGAAATATGGAGGGCTGGACTGTCTGCAAAGGAGGTGGTTTGGCTGTGGGAATGTGTGAGACCCTCTGATTTTGGAGGTGATGGCCCCATTACTTGGTTCACATCCATAGATATTATGAACAGGACAGAGATAAAGAGATAACCAGCTGAACAATGGGCAAGCAGAGATGTCCTTGTTCCTCCCCAAATTCCCCACTCCAGTTCCTCTTGGTGCATTTTGTCTGAGATGTAAAATAATTGAGTAACTGAAGTGAATAGTAACTGTGCACATTTCCCCAAAGTAAGTAAAGGAGCATGACACAGAGACACAAGGGTCAACTCCTCCTAAGAAAAGGTGATTCTAGAAATCTGACTTTATCCAAAGCCCAAGAATCTTCTAGTAGGAACAGAGAACAATGAACAGAGGTTAGTATAGCTGATGGCAGGCTATAAATGTCCAGCAGTCATCACAGGTATGTGACATGAGAGCACAAAACTCTATCCCAGAAGGGCCTGAGATTTCAATTCTGGGATCCCCAGATCAGAGCTGGTGATAAGATTCTGGAAGTGGATGATGACTTGAGAAGTACCAGGGACAGAAGCCAAGAGTGCCTAGCTGTGAAACAGGAGGAAAAGCCAGCATACTTATTGTCACTCAGCGACACATCTGGCCCAGAATGAGTGCTGGAAGAAGGCTCACTTGGTGCTTAGCACAGGTGGGGTTCTAGCTTTCATAGCGTGTTGCTTGGGCTAGTTCCACCCCAGCATTCCCATCCCTATACCTTTTTGCAATTGTAGACCGACTCTTGGTGAAATCCATTAGACTGAGTTTATTTTTTAACCAAGTGCACCTCACTCCACCAGTCTGCCTCCTCTGTCTCTAAAGTTGATTTCTGGAGGATCTGGGGAGCAAGCTGACTGATTTCCTAACTTAACTTTTATCTCACTTAATACACCTTGCCAGAGACAATGATGTTCTATACCCCTCTTATGGTTACTTCTCTGGGGAAGACACTGGAAGGTAGAGCGAGGTCTGAGAGACTTTCTCTCTGACCCACCCTCTTCATGTTATGGAAGCCCCTCAGTTCCCTGCAAATGCATATGTGTTAAGAGCTTTTTTTTGTTTGAGAGAGCTCAGAAGTCCTTGATTGGAAATTTTTATCCCTGCCTTCACATCTAGGAGTTTCTAGAAGTTTCTATGATCCACATAATAAATGTGGATTTATTTATAGGCTAGTCCCACCCCACCTTAACTTGACAAAGGTGTGAAAGGTCCGCATCAGCAGGAACAAGGAGTAAGACAAGCTTTAAGTCAGCAAATCAGTCAGCTTGTTTCCCAAAGCCTTGGGAAAGCCTGGTTTGGATCAGAGGAAGACTGACTAGATGGAGTTAGGTGGCAAGTGGTGGCTAGAACTGGCCATGCTTGCCACTGGCACCTGTGAGGACAAGGAAGGCACTTCATTCTCTCCAAATATGGATCCTGGCTGCCTGGACTTGGAAACAAGAGGTTTAACCTTGAAAGATTAAAATATTTTCATGCAATCAGTAAATTCTGTTATTAAATGTTACAGCTGGCTAAATTAAATGATAAGAATAACTAGTATTTTGAAATTCTGAACATCTTATAATTAGACCAGCCTTTAAGAAATATTCCAAGTTAAGGCACATTAGAATGTATTCCACAACATGGAGACAGCCTGACAAAGAAACATTATTCTTAGATTTACAATTAATTACCCTTATGTCTATACCTTGCATTCAATTTGCATATCTTAAAAGTGCTGTAAATTTCACAGGACTCCTTGTTATTTAAGATCACACCGCTTGGTAAAAGTTTCTTCTGTGATAACTTTCTCTTCATGGTGTAGTAGGGAGGTCAGTAAATCTGGCTCTACTTTGCTCTCCAATGTTATAATTTTTCTTTTTTGTGTGTGTTTTTCATTATTTGGCTCCTTGTTCCTTCTGCCCTCTCATTTATTATTCCCCAAAGAACCAACAGATAGAGAAGCTGGCTGGAAGAGTAAGTGAGTGGTCAGAGTGTGAGATGCTATCTGGCCCTCAGCACGCATTGGTACTGGGTGTCTGACATGTTCTATACATCTTTCTGGTGCCAACCTCATTAAACAAATACCACTTGATGTATAGCTCTCAAGAAATGAAATTTTATGCAACAGATTTGTTCTCAGTCCGACTGGTGTGCTTTGGCCCCTGGCTTATCCCCCATCTCTCCTGCTTTCCTGCCTTTCTAAGTGAGATCCTCTCTCCCAAAGGGAGCTGGTGTGTTGTGATTTCTTGTTGCAATTTTGTTTGGTCACCCCTAATTTCATAACTTTCTCTGACTGGGTTTTTATGCATACTGCGAACGCTATATTTTAAAAAAGAGCATATTGGATTCCCTAAATTATTCATAAGGAGCCATTACTACATTGTAAAATGTTACATATATGTGTTTATGCATATCTATCTAGCTGTCTGTCTGTCTGTCTATCTAGCTGTCTGTCTGTCTGTCTATCTAGCTGTCTGTCTGTATATCTGTCATCTATTTATCTGTCTGTCTGTCTGTCTGCGCCCTGCCTGCCTGCCAGCTTGCCTGCCTTCCTTCCTTCCTGCCTGCCTGCCTGCCTGCCTGCCTGTCTGTCTGTCTGTCTGTCTGTCTGTCTATCTAATTGTCACTAAAATATTTCCCTAGAGCTGACACAGTTGTTTGCATCTACACTTGCCTGCCATTTCATTTTTGTGTTTCCAGAGTGACCCTAAGTAAAAGGCCTGTAGGAAAACCGGGCCTTCCTCCATGCAGGGCCTCAGGGTCTCTGGAGAGAGGTACAGGGACGCTTTTGCAGGACTGGCAATCATTTGGAGGATATTATGAGCATTTAAAGGTTTTAAAAAACAAGTGAACATTTTAACTACAAGCAACCAATTAAAGTTGCTTGCTTCAACTACAAGCAACCAGAATTTAATAAGACCTTCTTAATTTTTTATTTAATAAAAACAATTTATTCTTTCAGTCAGGTCCACAATTAGAGAGGGCATCACCCCCGGGTAACTTCTTTGAGTTGCATTTTTGTCCCTCTGGTTTCACCAATCTATTTTGCTGCAGTTATTACTAGGTTTCTAAGGTTTCTAGGATAAGGTTCCACTTTGAAACTTGGTAAATTGTATCCAAGCTGTGTGTGTGGTGTGAAGCGCTAGAGGGGGTTCGCTTCAGAACCTCACCACCTGCTATGTGAGAGTGATCCTTGTGTTTTTGGACAAAGAGAATACGTGCCCACCACACTCCCCCTCCTATTTTCATTTAAGCGCAACTAGGTAATTTCCTAGGGCTTCATCTCATGTATTAATTGGCAGTTTATTAAAGCAATTTTTAAAAAGTTAATTCCATTGTCATTTCTCCATTATTGCTGCAGAGAACTGAGTGTTATGGAACATTAAAGGAAGAGAGGCCCAGAGGAGGTCCAACTCATCAGCCACCAAAGGTGGCAGGGACACCTTAGCCACGAGTGACGTCACCCTCATCAGAGCCTCCACCCTCCTGTCTCTCCACTCCCCTGTCCGTGTTCCAGGTATCTTCTTTTACCTTATGGGAGGTGGAGGAATGACGACTTTTTACAAATGTATTCATTTCTGACAGTGACATTCTTTCTGATAATTCAATTTCAGAAAGCCCCATTCACTCACTCTGGCTTTGGCAGGGCTGAATGCAAACAAAGGGGAGTGGTTCTCTCCTAGTTAATTATGAAATTATATTCTTATTAAAATATTCTTTAAAAGCCTTCTCAAAATTTGAATAATACTTTACTAAAGAATATACAACGCTACCTTCCACGAGCTGTCCTAGAATACCTTGGCAAAAGTAGCTAAGTAGCAAGAGTTTTCCTAGTCTTATGTCCTATATACATCTGTTAAATTACTCTGAGATCTCATTAAATAAAGCTAATGTACTTGTAAAACAGTAGGGAGAGACAGTTTATCATTGTAACTGTTAGAGAGAGCCATTCGGGTAGGGAGGGAGCCAAGAAGACTAGGTATATGCTGGTCAGTGTAGATGTTTCTAAGTCATAAATCTTGGCTCTTTCCCGCCTAGTTATTGTGTATTTCTTTAGGTGAGAGATTGATTGTAGCAGCTGAAGATGAATTTGCCCATAGTCCCTTTCTTCTTCTTCTTCTTCTTCTTCTTTTTTTATACTCCTGATGCTTTGCCAAGGTGATAATGCTTTTTTTCTCCGCCCCCGCCATCATTTGTTTCAGATTAAAAGCATGAAATGGCACAAAGAAACATGGGAAGGTTGGTCTCTGTGGTCGGGCAAACACGAGGGCATGAAGATGTATAACGTCCCAGGCGGATGGAAACCCTCCCGGAGCCCCGCGGATTTATCGCAGGTGCACCTGAAGGAGAAACGGGGCACTTGCACCATCAGCTACCTGGAGGGGAAACTGTCATTTCCTGCGGAGGAGTTTCCAAGCAGATGGTAAAAGGGGTTTAATTTGAAAACACTGAAACATTGTGTACGCTGAAAACCATGACAATTGCAGTTTTATTGTCTCCACTCAGGTAAATGTGTGTCTGGATCATCTTGTGGCCCGAATGGGGGAGAAAAGGTACTTTTCATGAATATATATAGATGCTGAATTTATAAGGATCAATATACTCGCCAAATGTTGTACAACATGTCAGGATATCATAAAAAGCAGGCAGTTCTACATAAAATACCAGCTTAATCTTGGAGATTTTAGGGCCTCATTAAACTGTGGGTAAAGCCCATATATGGGAAGGCAGCCTGAAGGCTGCTCTGGGTCTGTAGGGCAGATGCTGGAACCGCTGCTTCTGAGCTGAATGCCAGGGCCTGGGGGGAGTGGTGGGGGTCACTGTGGGAGGTGGATGGAAGCTCCAGGCCAGGGAGCATCCTGGCCTAGAGGTGGTTCTCTAGGACCAGGGCTTAGGACTCCTCACCCCTAGGTACACCTTCCTTTCAAGGGCACTGAGTTTACTTAGGGCGCCAGACCACTCTTGCTGTCTTGGGGGACGCAATTGTGAATTGGGGTCTGGGAAAAATTGGTGGTAGGCTCTCTACAGCAGGGTGAGGCTGAGAGACACTGGACCATGGAGTTGGTGAGACCAGGACATTGGGAAGAATGTCTCAGGGAGGAGGGGAGAATTCTTCCCTGCTCTGCTCCTTCCCCCAGCTGCCCAAGGGTCAATGGCTCACAAGGCTGCTGCTGCCAGGGCCCTGGCCTTCTCTTCTCTCCTTTCAGAGTCCTGGGACTGAGAACTAGTGGCCCCCAAGTCCCCTGCAGGGAGCAGGGCTCTGGCCCTTGTTGATAGTCTGGGGGGTTGGATTTGTTTGCTTGTTTTTCTGGAGAAACTTTGAAAGTCAAGCCAGTGCTTTTATTCTGACCTTTCTTCAGCACCAGCCTATATTCCCCACATGTCAGCAAGCGCGCAGGCCTGGAGTCATCTGTCACTGCCAGCCGTCACTCCATCGCCAGTCCCATCAGCCCCATTACCTGGGATCAGGAGAGAGCGGAGCCCGGCGTCGGAAGGATCATTAAACCTGAGACTCCCAGGTAGCACAGGTAGTCCAGGTGGCCTGTTGTTATTTATAATAAAGGAAAGTGCAGCAGAAGCACCTGACGGTGGCCCAGGAGGCTGGCAGAGGACGCCTGAGCAGTGTCATCTCTGAAGGACAGTTAAAAGTGGACGCCCCCCCTCACTGCAAGCAAAGAGGATTTATTGAACATCTGTTCTGTACATGGCTGGGAAGATTGATTAATTTAATTGCTCACACTTTGCTTAAGTAACATTTGAATACTTAATGTCAGGTTTGAAGGATATTCCAACGTTTGCCTGCACACCTTCTCCGTAAGGTTGCGGAGGGGCTGACAAGGGGTGCAATGTGGAGCCCCTTCGATAGGCTTCTTCAGGGAGGGAACGCAGGAGCAGCCAGTGGGAAAAGCTGCCTCTTTCCATAAAAGCAACTAGTTACTTTTTACCTGTTCCCATTGTGATAAATCATTAATGTAATGAGGCTGGATCCTCGCTGAGTGGAGGTAATTTCCCCTTTGGTAAGAACTGTAGAGACAGTTGAGCATATTATATATTTCTGTACCCTTTAACATAATACCGTAATCGTATGAAAGTACCAGATGAGTTAAAGCTGCAATAATTTATTGCAGGTGAAAGTAAGGCAGTGTATTTAGAAGGAGTTCCTGAAAGTCCTGCCCCTCACCAGGTCCTTATGATTTTCCACTGACGAGTTGTGCCTTTGCCATCCGGGGGTCCTTTTCCTCCTTCCGGCCCAAGCTGGCCCCTTCCTAGCCTTGGAAGTAGGAGCTTTTCTCAAAGGAACACCCGGTGCGTGCAGAAGGTCTGTGACTCTCCTCCGTGGCAGCTGTAACTTCGGAGCCTCTGGTGGAAGATCCAATTCCACTCCTCAGACCAGACCACACCAGGAGGCTCTTATGGACGCTCCTCCGCAGACATCCCTCACCATCCACAGCAGGGTTCCATTTAGGCATTCACACACAGAAAGAGAAGCAGACTCAGGGTCCAGTTCTGAGGAACTTGTCCACTGTGGGAATGAGGCTGGCTGGAGCCTAGAACAAATGAGTAACATCTGAATTTGGAGTGAAACATGAAAAGGAATGACTTCTACTTATTTCTAAAGCAACCATGCTGCGAGAGTCTCAGTCACTTCATTTTCCCGTACACATTCATATCCGCTCATTTGCCATTCCATGACTCTTCTTGGGTTCTGAACTTGGAAAGCACAGAAGATGGTTCTTCTTGTCTGAGCTGTCTTAAGGGATTTGATGCCAAGGGAGTATTTCTAGTTTAAGCTTTAAATATGTAAAATACTTTTATTTGGAGCTGGATTATTTGAGGTCTGAGGGGTTGAATAATCAAGTAGAAACTGATACTGGCTTTGTGTTATAATGTGCTACAGAAAAGCCCTCGAGAGAAGGTGGCCCTAGAGGCTATATTCCAGTTTATAGCCCAGAACCAGAGAAGGAAGAAGAGAAAGCCCTTGGAGCTGAGGCTTGGGGAGAAACTTAACTACCCAACTGAGCTCTGGGTACCAGGAAGAGTCCTCGGCAGGCATGCCCCTGGCACACCCTTAGGGTCTCCGGGAGCCAGGATGACTCTGAAGGCCGGCGTGGCATGGGCTGGTTCATTGAGAGCTGCCCATCTGTCCCCTGCTCTGACCGCACACAATACATCCCACACCGGGCCACAGACTGTCAAGGCCAGAGCCAGGTGCCTGGGCTACGCGTATCCTTCTCCATCAGTCATACTGCAGGGAGCAGACAATTAATTCTGGAGCAAAATTGAAAGTCAGAGGCAGAGTCTGAAAGAACAGAATGACAATAATAAAGTGCCCCAGCCTCGCATTAATCTCCCTCACTTCAGGCCTGTCACAGGCGGCCTGGCTGTGACTAATGCCAAGCTTTGCATACAGTGGTCACAGACACGAGCCGCATGCTCCCGCTACAGCACCCGGGATGCGCTTTGTTGGGTTTTTGACTCCTGTGGAATTACTAAATAAAACACTGCCCCTGACCATAGGAAAGGGGACAGGGTTCCTCCATCCTGGACTAAGTGATGGACACCAAGATGTGGGGTCCAAAGCAGAAGCAATGAAAAGCAGCTCTTTGATTCTCTTTGATTCTCTCTGAAGAGGTGTTTCCTCCTCTTCTCTGTTTCTCTCTTGGCCCTATTTTCTGTTGTCTTGGGCTACCTTCTCACCAGGGTCTCCCACCTCTCCATGCTGGTCCTCTCTTTCTCTCAATCCCCTCCCCTCCCCCACTCTTCCACTCTGAGGAAGGCAGGCTGGAAGGGTTGAGTGTGACTGAGAGCAGTTTGTGAGGCCTTATTCACAGATGAGGCTGCAGCAATGTACAAGTAGTGAGAGTGGCTGACTACAGAGCTTTGAAGAAATTCAAGTGGGAAATGGCACTTGGTCCCAAGGGCTGGTTGGTCTCCACATGGCCACAGGAGCAGAGGACCGACAGTCTCTCGAGCCCAGTGAGTTTCAGGGTCATAGTGGTGAGCTGGGAGAAGGTGACAGGGGGTGATTAATCAAGCGCCAGGATCAGTGAGCACCTAAACAAATCTAACCCATCAGAGGAAAGGAAAAATGATCACCCTAAAGGGAATCAGGTCTCCCAGATTCAATAGAGTTTTTCTGAGTAAAATAAAAGAAATCTACGGTTGGTCATCATGACGGATTTCAGCAAGCTGTTTGATGCTGACTTTCCAAAAAGTGTTAAAGTAACATTGTTTTTTATGTAGCATTGGGGGGGAGGTGGTTTCACCTCCCTAATTTCTTTGGTGGGGGCAGGTAAAATGAAGGTAATGTCTAACAGTTATTTTTTAGATGTCACATTTTGTTTCCTCCAGGAGGACCCTCAAGAGCTTCAAGGTAAAATGAAAGAAAAACTCACCAGCCAACATGGAAGTTGGGGGTGAAAGGGCCCAGGGTTCTCAGTCAGTTCTCGCAGTTCAGACTCAGTCAATCAATAGCTGCAGAGGGAAAACAAAACCCAAGTCATCACAGCATCTCTGCATGGTCCGAGATGTCTGTCTTGCCTAGGGATTAGTCTGTGAGAATAAAGTTTGCCCAGAGTGGTGAAGTTGCCTTCTGATGAACAGTATATGCTGCAGAGTGGCCAACTCCATATCTCATTCCCACTCAATGTCAGAGCTAACTTACCCCATGGAGAGATGTCTGAGACTTCCCTAAGTGGCTGGCTGGCAGAGCACTAGAACAAGACTGAGTTGCCCCTTTCAGTGGTGTTTTTGTGCCCTCTTCTGTCCCTTGATGCCTCTTGGTCACAGGTCACTTCCTGGGACATTGGGAGATGCTGGTCACATTATCATTTCACCTCTATTCCAGCCACATCTCTGGCTTCATCAGCAACCTCTTTCCACCTACAGATGCTGAATCAGAAGACAGCATGCAATCTTGGGTCCACTGGTGGCCTTTAAGCACATGATTAAGCTCTTGTCCCCTCTCTTTTCCTGCTTTTTGGTCTTCCCCTAGCTGGACTGCAGTGGTCCTCCCCCTCACTGCCTCTCCTGGCCACCTACACTCTTTTGATGCTGCAGTGTTTATTTTTTGCTTTTTTGGGGGGTCACACTGGACATGCTCAGGGGCTACTCCTGGATCTGCATTCAGGAATTACTCCTGGCGGTGCTCGGGAGACCATATGGGATGCCGGGGTCAAACCCAGGCCGGCACAGGCCAGCCGTGTGCAAGGCAAACGCTCTACCCACTGGGCTATTGCTCCGGCCCCAATGCTGCTGTGTTTAAAGCCCTATTGGTCATGGTGATTTTTGCAACCAACTTTACACCTCTTCCTCCACAAAAGTACTTCGTTCATGGACAATCTAGAAAGGCTGGTCTATCAGGATCGGCATGACACTGATATATTAAGACTTCCCAGAACCTTGAAGTTGCCTGCATATCCATGACTGCACAGGGTGGCCAGGTAGAAGGGCCCCTCTTAAACTCCTCTGCACAGTGAGGTGTGGTTGGCACCTATATCACCTCCCAATTAGGAGATACAGTGCAGACTAACCCTTGGCCTGTAGACACATGACTCCCGATTTGCTCTAGGAGGTTCTAGGAGGGAATGCATCCATAGGAAAAGGTCATTTAGTGCCAATTACAGAGAAATACAACTTGAGACCGGGGCCAGGGCACATGGTTCTGGGTCTGGCTTCCCAACATATTAACTATGGGGCAGAAGCTGAACTGGCCACTTCCCATCTCTGTACCTGTGTCTTTCATCTCTGCAATATGAGAACAAACATCCATCAAGTAGCTTGTAATTTCAGGTACAGGACAATCTATATAGCATAGGTCACTGCTCCTTCCCACTGTACCTGTTCTCTCACCCTGGGGAATGAGCCAATTTTTCAGACAAAATGAATTTTCCGAGAGGGGGCAGTAGGCTGCTAAGACGGGAGGGTCCTTCACAGGAGCCTGGTTTTGATTCAGGCCAGCAGGAACTCACATCTCTTAGGACCACTAATCCATTAACATTGCAAAAGACTTTGATAGACTGGGGGATTGTGTACCATTGATTTTAGTGTGATCTTCTTGTACAAGCTGTAACTAGGCTAACATTTTAGGCACACAGTAATTATTCCTGAAAAGCAAGACATCAAAGTGAAGTTTCTAGTTGTTGCCCTGATATGTTGACCTGGGTTTTGTGGAAATCACAAAGATGTTGCTAAACTACAGCAAAAGAGACAGATTGAAGTGACACATAAGTAAAAGGGAGATAGAAGGATGGCCCTCTTATGGGACCTGCCAGCGTGCAAAGCTCCTAGGCTGGTTCCCACAGGCAGACATAACAGATTCTTCAGGCTTTTCACTTCATGTTCCCGGTTGAGATTGTTCCTTTCATTAATGTCATGGATCTCCTAGAAACAAGTTTCCATGGTCCCGAGTTCCCCAACTAATCTAGAACTTGAAATTGTGTTTATGTAGGTTGTGCAGGCTATTCAGGATTATTATAGACCTCATTCCCATGAGCTGATGGAATGGTTTGAGGCTCTTTATGTTCCTGGAGTGAGCAGATGCCCTTGGACTACACTAGCATGTGACAAGATGTGGGAGATGTTACTGGTGCCCCCTCAAGTAAAAAGATGATCAACGGAAAGACAAGTGATACAAGTGATACAGTGATTCAGGCTTATCTGAGTAAACTTGGGCCACTCTCCCTACACTGTTCTTAGATGGCCTTTCTTCTCCTTCCTAGTGGCAATTACTAGGGGATGATTTACTTTTCCTGGCACCTCTCAATTTACTTCCCTAGTCCTCTTGCATTAATTGCAGATCTATACAGTGTCTGCCTTCTTACAGCCCTAGTACAAAAACACATGTATTTAGTAGAACCAAATCTATTTAAATCCCACCATAGGAATATGCTCATGTAATGTTGTATTTAAGGCAACATTCCAAGAGCACATGTAAGGAAGGCTTCTTGCTTCTTATGCCTGTATGAAACAGTTCAAAATCGTCCTTGGATTTGCAATGAGTGCAGTTAAAAAAAATGGCTGCTAGTTTACTCTCAAGAAAAAGTGGATAAGGATTTCCTCTGCAGACATTTAAGCATGTTGATTGAAAGGTACTTCCTTGGATGGCAGAAGGGAGCCCAGGTACTCTGCAGTGACACAGGACTCTGCCACTTAGAGGTGATGTGTCTCAGCAGGCTAAAGCACGTCTCTGTCTTTGTAATCTGCCCTCAGATTGAAGTACCTTCTTCCCAAGAACTCACCTCATTGTCTTAAGTAACCACCTTGCTGTGCTTTCGTATCTCTTTGCTCTGCCATGACTAGGATAGTTTTGTTCCTTTGCTGGTTCAACAAGAATCACAGGCAACAAACGGAAGTGCACCGAGAGCATTTGGTCAAGGACTGTCGGAACTGCCTGGCAAACTGCTCTTGCCTGTGTTTGTAGGTGTGAAGAGAGACTGTGTTTGTGAGTGTGAAGAGAGAGCGATTTTGCCAATTCCAGAGATTCTTGTGATTTCTCTATTTCCTTTGACAATCTGCTTTGATAAGCTTACCTGTAATCCCAAGAATCCCAGGGAGAAGCTGTTGAAGTAGAGGTTTTGACTATTTATTATAATGACAATATCACATTCAACCTATTGCTAGTTAAAATGTCATCATGGAGGCTTTTTTCTTCTAGTTTTGTCAAATATAATTGGCATATATCATTCTGTAAGTCTAAGGTGTATAATGTATAATGTGTTAATTTTATACACTTATATATTGCCAAATGATCATCCTATAACATTAGCTTACACCTCTATTCCATGCCATAATTAAAATTTCTTTTTTGGCAAGACATTTAAGATATACTCTTTCAGCAGCTTTCAAGTTTATGATACGCTGTTATTCGCCTTAATCATCATGCTGTGCCTTAGAGTCTCAGGATTTGTTCGTCTTACACAGGGAAGCTTGTGTCCTTTGACCATTCTCTCCACCCTCACCTTTCCCAGTGCCTGCCAGTCACTCTACTATGAGTTTTGCACTTTTAGATTTAATATACAAATGAGATCAGTAGGTATTTGTCTTTCTTTGTCTGAGATATTTCACTTAATACAACACCCTCAAGATGAATCAAAGGATGTTGCAAAGGATGAGATTTTTGTTTTTTCATTGCTGAATCATATTAAGTTGTATCTGTACAGAGGCCCCATCCTCTTCATCTATTTTTCACTGACAGACAGTGTTACCCCTATTTTGGTGATTTTTAACAATACTGCAATTGACATGGAGTTAAAGATAACTTTTTTGAGAACTTGTTTTTATTTCTTTCAGATGAAGACCCAGAGTAGAATTGCTGGATCATATGGTTAATATATTTTTAATTTCGGGGAAACTCCCATATTGTGTAGACAATTTTTGCCAAAGCAAGATGGTTTTTCAGGGACACTTGGGAGAGGAGGCTAGGGGTGGCAAGCTGTAAGCTGTTTTGCCCCGTGGCCACCTGTATGCTTAAGGGGTTCTAATGAAAAGGGCATTTTTATAAGATTGCCTCAGGCACTGAAGTTGTCTCAAATTATCACCTAGTCCTGGGAACTTCTTTTCTCACCCAGAAAATGGGGACATAGGGTCTCAAGTCAATGTCACTCAACTTTGGTCCCCTATCATGCTCCTTAGCAATTGTTATTCATGTGGCTTAAAACGCTGGTGCCTGTGAGGAGTCAGTAGAAGTCAAAAGACCACACTTGGAGCATGTTAGCAAGTCAAATAGTCAAATATCCCACTAGATGTTAGTCTCCACTGGGTCATACTCCCAAGTGAGATGCAATTACTAGATATCATTTCCTTTGTGTTCGTATTTTCATGTTCTTCATGCCCTTCTAGTAGTTCCTATTTTTATTCATATGTCATTTGATAATTTTATCATGATTGTTATTATTCCCACTATCCTTGATATTTAGAGGGTCAACTCGGCCATGAAATGTCACTGGCTGGCTTTTCATTCCTGCTCTGCCACCTGTGCCACATATGACATTTATTCTCTCATTCCCAGTCTTAAGGTTTGTCAATAAGGAACTACCCAGCTGATTCCTTGGGTGCTGGCAGGAACAGGCATCACTGCAGCGTGCTGTGGGAGGCTTGCAGTGCTTAGCCTGAAGAACTGGGGATCTTCTCTGCACACAATGTTGTGGTAATCCTGTTCCAGGGACTTGCAGACTGGATTGTTGGAGGACAGGTTTAGCTATTCTGGGAGTTTTGTTGTTCCCGGCGGCGTTCCCCGACACTGGACTTCTGTTTCTTCTAGGAGTCTTGATTTTCCTGGAAAGTCTTGAAGAAAGGCCTGGAGCATCAGTCTCTCTGGGTACAAGCAACATCCAAACCATCTTCCCAGGCCCTGGGGAATCGAAGCCAGGGCTTTCAAAAGGAAACAACCCAGGGTTATTCTTCTTCTTTGAAAAAAAATTAAAACACCACATCACTCTCCTTTTGTGCCACTGCAAACATTGCGACATTTTTGGCGGGAAAGGGAAGTTATTTTGTGTATGTGTGAACTAGAATTTTGATAGACAGGGTAAGTTGCAATCCAATTCTAAACTATAGATTTTCAAGCAGATTGATGCAACAAATTGTTAGCAAATAGCAGTTTGCAATTTGATGCTAATTAGACATAAGGCAAATATGTGCCATGACAAATTAGCAGCGAACCATACTGCAGAGGATTAGCGAGAGCTGGCACAGCTCGCGCCCGCTCGCACACCTCCCTGTCGCCGCCGCCGTCACCGTCGGGGCCTGAGCCAGCCTCGCCTCTCTGTGAACAGGAAGCTGGAAAGACCAGGAGCATCCCAGGCCAACTCTCAGAGCGATGCTCTGTGTCTTCGCTTCTACCATGCCTGCCTGCTGGTCAGCATGTCCTTTGTGAAAACTGCAGAAGAGCTGGGAAGCTCATGTGATATACATGTATTTATGTCATAAATATAAAAGAAATCCTAGAAACATTTGAAAGTACAGACTATGGAGAGAGAAAATCAAGAAGAAAGAAAGGCAGGCAGGCAGGCATGAAGGAAGGAAAGAAGGAAGTGAGGAAGGAAGGAAGGAAGGAAGGAAGTGAGGAAGGAAGGAAGGAAGGAAGAAGGAAGGAAGGAAGGAAGGAAGGAAGGAAGGAAGGAAGGAAGGAAGGAAGGAAGGGAAGGAATGAAGCAAGAAAGGGAAGGAAGGAAGGAGGGAAGGAGGGAAGGAAGGAAAGAGGGAAGGAGGGAAGGAGGGAAGGAAGGAAGGAGGGAAGAACACTCCAAAGACAGCTATCATTCATGATTTTGTATTCATCTATTGAAGTCTTTGTTTTCAGAGGTTTCAGATCTTAGAGCTTTAAAAAAGACATACAACTACATATACACGATTATAATTATGCAATTAGAATTTGAAAGAGTGGCTTGTACATTCTTTTTCTTACTTAATTTTATATTTTATGCTATTTTTTTCCAAGTCCTTGATCACAGACCCACATGAAAAAGATTTTTACACCATATTCTTCTGAGAATCCACCCTAAATTGCTCACCATCCTTTGCTTCTGGACACCTGGATTTCTTAAAAACATTCTTCTATTCTAAACGCTGCAGTCAGAGAGAGCTTGGAAAATTCACTCTTTATACACACACAATGATTTCTAAGGATAGATTCACAGATGAGGATTGACTGAGTCTGCCAGAAGTTTGCATGATACTTTTCTCTCTCTTCAGACGGCCATTTCCTAAGCCTTGTCCAATGCCAGTATGGTTTGAAATCTTTGTTAATTAGACATAGCCAAAAGAGTTACTCCGTTGAAGTTGTTTGCCTTCGTTTAACTGGGTTCATTTATTTTTCAGGTATCTTATTTACTCATGACTGGCCTCTCCAGTCTGCATGCTCCCCATAAATAATTGCTGAAAATATATGTTCAAATTTCTTTCTAAAGTTTTTCTGTCATAAGGATGGATTTCCATGATATTTCACAATCATGGGTTCACGAAAATAAGACTAATTAATAGTGTAGCTGTCAATTGGGTGAAGCAATGAATGGTTTCTCAAATCTACTTCATTGAAAGAAGTGCTGGCAGATATCTTCAGAGTCAAGATCTCCCTTTTGTTGTTTTTTGGGACCACACCCAGTAATGCTCAGGGCTTACTCCTGGGGTGCTGGAGACTGAACCAGGGTTGCTCACGTGCAAGACAAGGATCCTGCTCTCTGCACTGTATCTCTGGCCCCTCTCTTTTTGCTCTTGATCCTCACTCAGGGGTCCTTGGGAGGGGTTAGGCAGCCCCCAGTTAATTCTTTAGAATTCTAACTAACCTTTAATTAATTATTTGGGAGAGGTATTTGGTAAACATTGTGGGGCAGTGTGAACCTCTTGTAACTGTTCTCTCCCTCATATAACTTTTACTCTTGTAAGGTGAAGGGTCACATTTGGGAACCTGATAGGTACTGAGAAGACTTGCCAGGCTAATCTGTGGAAAGAATAGCAGGATCTCCCATTGCACACCCTGCAGCTCCCTCTGCTAGCAGGTAGGAAAGCAATTAAGACTCAAGTCTTATGTTTGGCATTCTCATCCTTGGGAACTTGGGACCATTATTTACCTTCTCAGAATAGTTGTTTTCTTATCTGAAAAATGGCAAGGGAGGCATAAAAAGTGCACCTTCGGTATAAATATTAGTAGTAGTTATGTGCACTTACTCATTGAAATAACATGGCATGGAGAACTGTGCAATGAAAATGTATGAGAAGTTATATATACCCTGAATTCCATCCGATACCATGGAGGAATTTTATGGAAGCTAAAGATCTCATTATTTTCAGTAATAAGGTGAGCAATTCTTGAGAAATACGGTAAAGCTTCCATGGAAATAGAGCTGGGGTCCCTTTCTCCCATCTCTGTCCCATCCAGGAGGTCCAGTGTACCCACCCACGAACTGCTCCCAGGCTGTCGGCCATGAACCAGAAACACAGAACACGGGGCAGAGATGCTACCAGCTCTCCCTGTGCTCAGCTGATCATGAGGTGTCCAGGAGAGAGTGCAGGTACTGGCCCTTGCCTGCCACCCCAATAGAGCCTCAGAAGAAGCCAGAGGAACCCCCACATACCATGATGGCAGCCATTTTCAATGTCCAGACTCCACAATTCGTCAGAGCTCCACCCCAGAGAAAAGCCAATCTCAAGCCCATCTTGTCAGAACCCTACCCTAGAGAGAAGCCTATTTCAAGCACAGGTATGTTCATTCTGGCAGCTAAAATTACCCAGCTTCCACGGAGATGGACCTGGGTTCCTTTCTCCCACCTCTGTCCTGTCCTGGAGGCCCAGTGGACCTGCCACAAACTGCTCCTGGGCTGTTGGCCTTGGACCAGAAACACAGATACATGGGTCAGAGCTGCTACTGGCTCTCCCTGTTACATCAGTAAATGCAAGAACTGAAAGCACCTTCATGGGAAAGCAGGAAAGCTACCTGTGTCATACTCGATATGCCAAAAATAGTAACAATAATATACCTCATTCCCATGACCTGAACGAATGGTTTGAGGCTCTTCATGTTCCTGGAGCAAGCAGAGCTTGAGCTATACTAGCACATGACAGGTGCGAATGGAGACGTTACTGGCGCCAGCTTGAGCAAATTGATGAACAATGGGAAGACAAGTGTTATAAGTTACAAGTGTTAATAACTTTGGAAAAATTGTTTTAATATATGTATATATATAGCTAAGCATGTAAATTGACGCAGAAATATTCAAACTCTATATACTAATGAGAATAATTCTTAATAAAGGTAAGTAATCGCCTCTTTAGATTCATATTGAGGGATCTTGCACAGTGCTGACATTGTGTGATTGATTCCTGACACCATATCACTATATCACTGTCACTGTCTTCCCGTTCATCGTCGATTTGCTCAAGCGGGCACCAGTAACATCTCCATATGACCTGTCTCATGCAAGTAGAGCCCAAGGGTACCTGCTTGCTCCAGGAACATAAAGAGCCTCAAACCATTTCATCAGGTCATGGGAATGAGGTCTATAATTGTTACTGGTATCTGGCATATCAAATATGACACAGGTAGCTTGCCAGGCTCTGCCGTGCAGGTAGCATACTCTTGTAGTCATCTCAAAATCCAGCATTTATTGATGAAATGGGCTGTGATAGGTTGGTCTGCTGGGTGGAGTTCTGACGAGGGGGAAGTCCGGATGTGGAAAATATTTGGAGGTCCTCATGGAGTGGGGGGGTCGTCTGGCTTGTGAGGCTCTGCTGGGGTGGCGGGTCAGGGCTAGAACCTGCCATCCCTCCCGGGCACCTCATGAGCGGCTGGGCACAGTGAGAGCCAGTAGCAGCTCTGCCCCATGTATGATTGATTTTCTGAGCACCACCCAGAGTGATTCTTGAGGCACAGTCAGAAGTGTGAACACTGAAAGGTGTGAACTCAAAACAAACAAAAAACTTGAAATTGCTATTGAGATGAAAAGTGAGTGTATCATAAATTCACCCTTGTGAATGGCACAAATCACCTTATGTCTGATATAATTTTAAATACACATAAAGATTCGTTTTCAAATCACTGTCTGTATCACTGTCTTCCCGTTCTTCATCGATTAGCTCGAGCGGGCCCCAGTAACATCTCCATATGTCCTGTCTCATGCTAGCAGAGCCCAAGGGCATCTGCTTGCGCCAGGAACATAAAGAGCCACAATCCATTCCGAAATGAGGTCTATAATTGTTACTAGTATTTGGCATATCAAATACAACACGGGTAGCTTGCCAGGCTCTGCCGTGCAGGTAGCATACTCTTGATGTCATCTCTAAGTCCAGCATTTAATGATGAACCGCCGCGGCGCATGCGCGCGCAGCCGGACTGTGATAGGCTGGTCTGCTGGGTGGAGTTCTGATGAGAGAGAAGTCCGGATGTGGAAAATGGAGGCCCTCATGGAGTGGGGGTCGTCTGGCTTGTTGCAAGGCTCTGCTGGGCTGGCGGGCCAGGGCTAGAGCCCGCCATCTCTCCTGGGCTCCTTGTGAGCGGCTGGGCACAGGGAGCGCAAGTAGCAGCTCTGCCCCATGTCTGTCTCAGCAGGTAGGGCGTTTGCCTTGCACGCTGGCCGGCCATGCCGGCCCGGGTTTGATCCCCGGCATCCCATATGGTCCCCTGAGCAACGCCAGGAGTGATTCCTGAGTGCAGAGCCAGGAGTAACCCCTGAGCATTGCCGGGTGTGACCCAAAAAACAAAAAAAATCTCGTTTTCAAATATTGAATCTTAATTCAAAACTATTTTTGAAATTTATTTATTTTTTAATTTAAAAATTACAGTAAATTAAAAATAAACAAATTTAATCATGGGATAAATATTTGAGTATATATGTTTACATATAAATATATACATGCATGTATATATAATTATATGTATATTATACATATTTATATATTTACATATGTGTATATTTATAATATATAATATATAAACACATATACATTTATATGTATATTATATATATTTATATATGTATATATTTATAATATATATATTTTTTGCTACTGAATTAAAAAAATATTATACCACAGTGAAACATACCGTTACATAGGTGTTCATAGTTGGTTCTTGGTAATACAGTGTTCCAGCACCCATCCCTCCACCAGAGCCCCATCACCACCACCAGTATATCCACACCCCTCCCCACCCACCCCCAGGCTGCCTCTGTGGCAGGTAACCCTGTTTCCTCTCTTTCTCTCTCTGTCTCTCTCTCTGTCTCTGCATCTCTTTCTCTCTTCTTTTTTACATTATGGCTAGTCATGCAGACAATTAGGGTTTATCATTTAAGTCTCTTTTGTGTATATTCAATGGTGAGTTCTAGTCTGACATTACTATTGCCCACACTCAGTTAAACATTGGTATATATTTATATCCCATTAATGAATGCAGTCATTCTATATCTGTCTTTTTCCTTCTGACTAATTTCACTCAGCATGATAGTCTCCATGTCATCCATTTGCAGATAAATTTCACAATTTTATCTTTTCTGACAGCTGCATAGTATTTCATCATGTAGATGTACCACAGTTTCTTTAGCTAGTCCTCTGTTCTCGGGCACTTAGGTTGTTTCTAGATTATAGCTATTGTGAATAGCCCAGAGATGAATAAAGAAGTACAGATAGTGTTTCTGCTATGTGTTTTCGGTCTCTCGGTCTATTCCCAGGAGTGCTATTGCTGGATTAAATGGGAGCTCAATATCTAGTTTTCAGAGGAATGCCCATATTTTCCAAAAGGGCTGGACCAATTGGTACTCCCACCAACAGTGGATGAGAATCCCTTTTTCCCCACATCCACGCCAGCACTGGTTGTTCTTGTTGTGGAACAAGATGTGTGCCAGTCTCTGTGGTGTGAGATGGTACCTCTTGCTGTTTTGATTTGCATCTCCCTGATGATTAAAGATGAAGAACACTTTTTCATATGCCTTTTGGCCATTCAAATTTCTTCTTTTGAAGCTTCTGTTTATTTCTTCTCCCCCATTTTTGATGGGGTCGAATTTTTTTTCTTGTGAAGTGCTACCAGTGCCTGACATATCCTGGATATTAACCCCTTGTCAGATGGGTATTGGGTGAATATCCTTTCCCACTCTGTGGATTATCTTTTGTATCTTGGTCATCGTTTCTTTTGAGGTGCAGAAGCTTTTCAATTTTATATAATCCCATTTGTTTATATATGATATATTTTTAATATTGACTCCACAGCTCATGAGAGCCCCACCCCTAGACAGAAGCCAATTTCAAGCCCAGGTACGTGGGTCTCAGCAGCTAAAGCCACTGGGCTTTCATGGAGATGTAGCTGGCATTCCTCTCCCCCATGTCTGTCTCTTCTGGGAGGCACGATGGACCCACCCATAAACCGCTTTGGGACTGTCGGCTGTGATCCAGAGATACTGATATAGGGCAGAGGTGCTACCGGCTCCTCAGGCCACAACGGTACATCAAATTAGTAGAAACCAACCACATTTCAAAAAATTCAGATGGTCAGTGCAAGAACATAAATATACCAGATTAGCCCATAAACCCCAACCCTAAACACTAAACCCATCCTGGACTGTTTCACGAACCCAACTGTCCTCTTTCAGTACTCAATGGACCTGAAGACCTGTCCTGTTACAAATTACTCTATCTAATGAAGAGGAGAACAGGTAGGAAATGAAAATACTTCTAGCCTGACAGCAGACTGGGTCCCTTGGGATAAATCCAGAGCCGTGGCAGAAACTGGCAAACTAACTGTGGTGTATTCGATATGTCAAAATCAGTAACAATAATGGACCTCATATCCAACGAATGTAGATGTTACTGGTGCCTGCTTGAGCAAATGATGAACAAGGGGAAGACAAGTGATTTTAGTGATATTTATAATATATGGCATATAAATTCATATGTATATTTATATATACCATATGAAAATATAAATATTTATATATAAATATATATGCATATATACATTTTTAGTATATATGTATATATAAATATACAAGTTTATATATATACTCAATATATATATTATTTGAGCATATTACTATTGGTTGTAATTTATTTTTAGACATATTTTTGGCAGACTGTTGCAAAATACATAAACAATGACACTTTCACATTATCATTTCCTGAGTTTATATTTTATACATCTTATCTTATTGCTTTGGTTGGATTTTCAGAAAAGATTGAAATAACAGTAGTAAAGGGCATCATTATAAATATTTACTTTTTAAAGGCTTAATTGTAATATTTTACTATGAAGCATAATGGATGGTAGTTGAGAGAGTTTTTTAAAGCCATGTGGAGTCAATTTTTTGTTTGTTTGTTTGTTTGTTTTTGGACCACACCCCGTGATGATTAAGGTGTACTCCTGGCTCTTGTTAAGGGATCACTCTTCTCAGGCTTGTGGGACCATATGGAGTGTCGGGATTAAATCCAGGGTGGCCACATGCGAGGCAAATGCCCTACCTGCTGTAACACTGCTCTGGCTTCTTCCTGGAGTCCAATTTTTAATTTTTGGTATTCTGTAGCTTTAAAATTTAAGAATGTTTAAATTTTATCAAATGTCTTTTTGTAAACTACAAAATTATGTACTAATTATAATTTATTTCTTACGTTGAACAAAACTTACCTTGAATAAAAGAGAGCGTGATCATTTGCCATTTTGAAGATATGGCTAGATATGATCTGATAAAGTGTTTTGAACAGAATGACTAGAAAGTCAATGCTTTGAGTATAAGTAAACTATGGGATGTTAGCTGAATAGTTGAATAGAATAGTTGGTTTATAACAAGATGAGCTTATGAAACAACTCATGAAAATTGTGGCAAGGAGCTATGATATCAGGGAAAGCAAAGATCTTATTAAAGAGATAGTGGTCATTGGTGGTTAAGTGAGATGAGCAATGAGAAATAGAATTAGCGTTGGATACTTGAAGGTTTTCATGGATAAGATATAAGTCTTATTAAAAGGAATTTAAGAGTTAAGAGCTGCCGGTAAAAGGAACCACTATGAATGCTTTCTTGTCATAATTATTACTATTATAATATTACTTTCGCTATTGACACCCAAATTGTTGACAAACGACCCAAAAAAGTTACATGAAATAATTCAGCAATATTAAAACATTATGTGGCTATAGGAACACACACAATTATGGGAGCAAGCTCAATGGAGTGGAAAAGCGGCAGGAAACAACTCAGGAAAGCAATGTTTAATTTCTTTTAAGCCCTCTGGGGAAATTCTTTAGACAGTTTTGAGAATGATCAATAATGAATGTTGGCGTGAATTTATTTTCCTTGCAAATCTTTATTTAAACAGTATGTAATAGGATGTAGACTGCAAGTACTTTTGCCTGTCTGAGCCAGTGTGAATCCATTGGTTAGAAGAGTTGGTTAGGAAGAGAATTTTTTTTTCTTCTTTACCGAACAGTTTAGTCAGTTTCTCACTGCTGTGAACTTACAAGGACAGTATCATGATGAGTTAAGGTACTATCACTTTCAGAGTTTTGAGAATCGTTGGTTGCTAATGAGTGTCAAATAGATTTGTGAGTGATTTGTTTAATAATATGTAGATATATTTATTAAATTTCATGATGATATACTTCCAACTACATTGTTCTCAATTGCATTCCAGGAAATAGAGAAGGGGTTGGTATTATAGTGGAAAAACTAGATATCAGACAGGACCCCTGAAATGTGCTGTGAACTGTTACTACTGGAATGCTTCCTCGTTTATTGGCAGATGATTTTAGGCTTTTATTTATCTGGGATATGCACATGGGAAGATCCACCTATTTGACCTTCATCCTCAATGCTTGTGGTAAATAAAAAGGGTGAGTCTTAAATTTGTTGGTGTATTATTGCTACTTACACCAGCTGCCTGCCCATTTGTAGTCTCTGACAATTGTTTCCAACGAGTGCAGATTTAGAATGAATAATATGAATAAATAAGACACAAATTCCCACACCTCCAGTCATAAAGCTGGGAGACTACTTTGTACTGTATGACATCTATACTTTTTTTTTTTGCTTTTTTTTTTGGGGGGGTCACACCCGGCAATGCTCAGGGGGTTTCTCCTGACCCTGCACTCAGGAATTACTCCTGGCGGTGCTCAGGGGACCATATGGGATGCCGGGATTGAACCCAGGCCAGCATGGGCGGCCACTTGTAAGGCAAGCGCCCTACCTGCTGGGCTATCGCTCCAGCCCCAACATCTATACTTTATAGCTGTCATCTGAGGTGTTTGCAAGAAGACAAAACCTAGCATGTTCTTCTCCAATATTTACCCTGAGGTTCTGATTAACTATGATTTTGGTGATACCTACGAATGGAAACTATTGACAGGCTCCTTGTGGACTCAGCTAAGATTCTCAGGTTGCTTTTCAATAGCTTTATAAATTTCTTCTAGGACTGTAGTGGTACCTCTCTTACTGGTATGGGTGTTCGTCTGTGTGTCTATCAACACATCTGGTTCTTTTTTACCCCTATTTTTGTCCTGTTTTCAGTTTCATTAATTTCTGTTATTATTTTTCTATTGGAGATAGTGTATTTTTGTATTATTTTTTTGCTTTTTTGGGTCACACCTTGTCATGCTCAGGTCTTACTCCTGGCTCTGCACTCAGGAATTACTCCTGACTGTGCTCAGGGAACCATCCCATAGGATGTCGGGGATCGACCCTGGGTCAGCTGCATGCAAGGCAATTGCCCTACCAGCTGTGCTATCGCTCTGGGCCCTGGACATAGCGTATTTTTATATTTTATTTTTAAAGTAGATGCTCAGGTTATTAATTTTGTTTTTACAAATATTTAATGACATAAATTTTCCTTCAAGTACTTCTTGATCAGAATCTCAATCATTTCAACATGCAGCATTCAGGGATTACTCCTGGCTCCTCACTCAGGAATTACTCCCAGCGGTGCCTGGGGGACCATATGGGATACCAGGGATTGAACCCAGGTCGGCCCTGTGCAAGGCAAATGCCCTACCCGCTGTCTATCACTCTGGCCCCTGTATCTTTAAATTTAAGGTAGATATTTTTTAGATATATTTTTCAGTATTGCTTATTTTTATATCTCTCCAGCAATGTTAGCATTCTAATTAGAATGCGTAGGCCACTTGTGATTGATGTTATTATTCATTAGCCATGTTTAAATACACAATCATGATCATTGTTTTCTATTAGTCGTATCTGTTCTTTACCATATGACCTGCTTTTCTGTCTTAATTTAGAAAAATTGAAAATATTATATGATTCCATTTCATCTTTGTTGATATGCTGGTTTATAACTTTGTTGTATTATTTTCCTCACTATTTAGGGATTATAGTATATCTTTCAACAATAACAATCTGCCTACAATGATGTTTATTTCAATGGTAAATAAGTGGTATTTATTTACCACTTCTCATATGGTAGACAATCTTAATACCTATTTACTTCCATTTCTCTCTCTTGGCCATTTTTATTGTTATATTTTATTCTAACATGTCATAAATACATACTATGCACTTATTATTTTGTTTTAACCAGATAATTACATTTTAAATTGATTTAAAAAATAAGAAAATGCCTTTTGCCTTTACCCACAAATTTACTATTCCCTCTTTATAACTTTATGTCGACTTAAATATTTATGTGATTAGTTTACTTCTTCCTGAATGATTTAACATTATTATAGTGCTGGTCTACTGATGATGAATATTTTTTTAGATTTCCTATGTATAAAAATCTCATAATTTACCTTTATTTAAAACATTAGTTTATTTGGTATAGAATTGAGGGTTAAAATTTTTACTTCAGTGTTTTAAATGTTCCATTGTCTTCTAACTTATATTATTTTTCTTTAAAAATGGCTGTCTCATGCTTGACTATTAGCATGAATGTTTCAAGTAGAGCTGCTATAATTCTATTTATCTTTCTGAATATTGTGTGTTTTTTAAGAAAGCTCTTTGTCTTTGGTTTAGGCAATTGAATTATTAGTTTTCTTCATGCCTCTTGTACTTGGGTTTTACTGAACTTACCTAATCTAAGAGTTCACATCTTTCCTAAGATTTGAATAAGTTTTTTGTCACTTTATATAACAAGTATCTTTTTGGCCTTCCTTCTTTGATATTAGAATACTGAACATTTTCCCACATCACAACATTCATTTTAAAGTATTTTTTGTTTTATATTTATAACTAATTAGTATCTATTTTATTCTGGTCTTAGACTAGTCCTCTAAGTTTTTCATCTCACATGTTGTATTTTACATCTCTAGATGCTTAATGTGGATAGATGATAAAATATCTACCATGTTTCTCCATTCTTTTATCAATTTTATATATGGTAAAATTGGATAAAATTTTATAATAACTTTAGACATCTTTCACTGGAACATTATAAAAGAGGGAACGAGACAGTACTTTGCTAAGCACTCAGGCAAATATTTTTATGTTATAAAATAATCCACTCTGGTTGTGTAATGTTTCTAACCATATATGACCTTCAAATTTTTGCACATTTCATCTTTTTTTAGCTTTTGTTCCCTGAATTTGGATAATTTCTTCACTTAAATGTGTTAATTAGTAATGAGTTGAAGAAGACCCTCTCCAGATCTCAAGAGCAACTTCTGCAGGGAGATCTTATCACCTGTGTTGTGCTCAGTGGATTTATTACCACTTTGGTTTTTATATATTTACAATATTTTCCATCAGACTCCTAGGAATATCACTGGAATCTGTCTGAATTTATCTTCCTTGCACTATAATCTAGAAATTTCACAGACTTTCTAGAAACTTCTAGTAGTTTCTAACTCAAGCTAAAATAGGGTTAACCTGATATGTTTTTCATTCTTATCAGAGATGTGAAAAGTCATGTGTCTGAAATTCTTAACTTCATATACATTTTCCAGTTACAAAAGTTAATGCAGTACACAAATCTTGTTGTTCTGTCCTGGTCTTAAGTGGAACAAGAAGTCTTCACTTTGTATATGTACGTATATGTGTATGTGTAAATGTATACGCGTATGCATATGTGTATATGTGTATGCACATACGTATGCATATGCGTATGTGTATTTATATATGTATTTCTGAGTCTGGGGCCAAAGATAGGGATACATACTCATGAATCATGAGCTCTAGCATTAAACCACAACCTGACTAAAATACATTTTCTTTGGTTAATAATTATTTTGTTTCTGAAATTTGAAAATTAATTTTCCAATTTGTTTCATTGTCATCTTTGCTACACAAAGTTAAAGAAATGTTTAAAGAATGTTTAAATATTTTTTAAATGTTTAATAAAAACATTTAAAGAAATGTTTCTATTTTCTCTGGATGGTTTTAGGACTTTTCTTTTTCTCTGTTATTGGCAGCTGAATCTGATGTTATGAAGTATACTTTTTTGTGTATATGTCATCCCTAAGATTTGCAGAAGTATGTTCTTTAATCTAGCTTAAATATACCATTTATCAGTTTGGGCTATTATATTTTTTAATTATATCTTCATATTATCCTAGACCATAATATCTTCAGGTGGTGAAAGAAAACTGGTGGTGTTTCTTTCCCTCTTGTCTCCCTTTATTGTCTCAAATCAGATCCTAATAAACATTTTTGCTATCACCCAGCTGTCCTCTATCTTTTACTCTGTATTTTTCTTATATTTTCTTGTATGTGATTTTGCTTGCTGGTCTGTTTTACTCTTACATTTTACTCTTCTTTTTCTTTCCTCAACCATGTTTACTTTGTTTCTAATTAGAAATTTGATTGAAACCAAGGGGGTAAGAAGACAATGAGAAGTAAGAGTGAACCGGCATTAGGGCTTCGGTTACATTTGTGATACAAGTGAGGGTAAAGCCAGCACACAGATTCAACAAAATTGAAAGCTTGAGACCTAAGCTGCAGCCACTTAAAGTTTGTATAGTGTCTGTCAAGTTGGCATGCAGGGGTGGAGTGGGAGTTGGGGTGGAGAGGGAATCTTGGAACACTGGTGCAGGGATTGGTGTTGAAGTATTCAATGCAGGAAACTCAACTATCGGTAAATTTGCAAATCATGGCTCTTTTATAAAACAATTGTTTTCTTTTTGGGTCACACCCAGCAATGCTCAGAAGATGTATTAGTTTGAAAATTTAAATTCAATTTTAACTTAATTTTTGTCGTATTTAGAGTTCTATTGAATTTATTTAATTTTTTATTAGATGAAGTCCTATAACTTACAATACTAATGATGATTTCCAATGCACATAATTTTTGCATCAAACCCATATCAGTATAACTGCTCCCAGAGTCTAAGGACCTGACACCCTTTCCCTTCATCCTCTCACCCCCACACTAACTCAATTGCATGGCTTAATGCTCTTTGTGTGTTGTCTTTGACCCTTTGTTGCTTCCTTGTGTTATATCTTTAAGTATCACATATGAGAGAGATCATTCTATATCCATCCCTGTCCTGCTGACTGACTTCACTCAGCTTGATATCCTCAAGTCCCATCTATATTGCAACAAATTGCAGGGCTTTGTTATTTCCCAGAGCTGTGTGGCATTCCATTGAGTATTATGCCACAACTTCATGGCCCAACTATGGATAAATATGTTAAATTTTACTTTAGGCACGAGGTTTACAATACTTTACTGATAAGGATAAAAGTTATTTTAAAACCAACTTAAAGCCGACATCTTATCAGTATAATGCCTTGGGAATATTTCACGTGAATGATTTTTTCCTGTGTGTGTGTCTGTGTGTCTGTGAGTCTATGTGTTGGGACACACTGTGCTCAGGGTTTGCTCCTGGTTCTGTGTTTAGGATTCACTCTTAGGGAAGTTCAAGTGACTGTATGCCATGCCAGGGCTCAAACAGGAATCAACTGTATGTAAGTCAGATGCCAAAACTCTTGGACTATCTTTCTGGACAAAGTTTAATATTGTTTATGGGGGGGGGCATGGTGCTTTGTTGGTGATCCTCCACTAAATGGGATGGGAGGGTGTTCAGGGCTAAGTATGCAGAGCTATTTGGAACGGGAAGTGCTAGGCACTACCAAGGCCACCCCTGAAGTTTTCCTGCCCTCTAACCTTTTGCTGGTGGTGCTTGGACAGTCAGTGGTCCAGGAGTTCAAACTTGGGCTGACTGCTCAACTGACTCCTTGGCCCTTAACTCACTTCTTTCTTGGAGAAAAAATCCTCTCAGTTTTTTCTTCCACATTGTTTCAGGAAATCTAGTCTCGCAAAGTTGGAACCAGCAAGATTTTTTAAAAAAGGAAACTCATTTAGAGCTCCAGACACATGTCTCTGTGTCTCTTGGTGAATGTGCCTACTGATGAGTGAAAACACAATGGAATACTATGCAGCTGTTAGGAAAAAATGAAGTTATGAAATTTGCCTATAAATGGATGGACATGGAAAGGATCATGTTGAGTGAAATTAGTCAGAAGGAAAGAAAGAGATATAGAATGACTGCATTTATTTGCATGACATAAATATATCAGGTGGTCTTACCAAAAGTGGAAATTACCGCAAATGTGAGGGAATCAGAGGTTAGGTAAGTCAGAGAAGGGAACATGTGTGAATAAATGTCGAAAGGGCTGATACCAACATAGAACTGAGCATTAAATACAGGCAAAAAATGCACATGATGGCGTCTAAGTGTATGTAGTGCAACCCACAATGTGTAAGAGAAGGAAAAGAGAGAGAGGGATAGAGGAAAGAGATAAAGAACCTGCCATTTCGGCAGGCTATGGGAGGGGGAGGGAATTGGGGACATTGGTGGTGGGAAATGGGCACTGGTGGAGGGCTGGGTGCTGGAACACTATGTGACTGAAACCTCCAAACACGAACAAAGTTGTAATTGTATATATCACGGTGGTATAATAAAATGTTTAATTAAAAAAACAAGAATGACTGAAATTTTAGGTTGAGGAGAGATGAGGCATGATTTCTCAGGCTTTAGCCCTGCATGATTCAGAATTGATCAAATCTCTAATGGGAAATAATCAAGTGGAATATTGAACTCAATCTAAGGGTTCTTCTTCTTTCGGGAAGCATGGACCCTCAATTTTGCTTGCCTCAATTACTTTATTTCCTTTATGAACAGATTTCTCATTTTTATATTTTATTTGCATTTTTACATTTCATGAAGGATTGCTGTGCTACAAACTAAAAGTGAAGAGGGGACATATCTTTGAAATTCCACAGTACAATTTGGACTATAATTTCTTATGACTTGAAACAATGAATGTGGTATCATGTTGCAAACTCCCAAGAGGTGCCTTTGTAAGAAAAGTCACTAAATCAACTCTTTTATTATCTAGCAGGAGAATCTGTGCACAGATCCACCTGAAATTGAAGTTGAGTAATTCAAAACTATATGAACAAAGAGGTAGAAGTCAGTTAGATAGCTTTTTCTTTTTGCCATTGTTATATCTAGATTATCTTTTGGTAAAATTTTGGTCAAAACTCGTGGTAAAATTATCTCAAATGCATACCAGTTTGTTGACATTGAACAGCCTGTTTGTGATTACCTAAAGAGCAGTATTTATTTCATATTTTTCACAGAATTTTATATTGTTCCATTAACTTTTGGGTTTATATGAAATGTATTCTTAATATAGACATATATATGTATACAGTGACACAGTGATATGTATATATACACACCTCCATGTTGGCTGGTGTGGCTGTGAGCTCCCAGCCACCACAGCCAGCAACACTGGAAGAGAGACACTCTAGACCCACAGCTGTTCAGGCGTGTGGCTGCTCTGCGGCTGCGACGACAGTCTTAGACAATAATGAAAGTTAGGACCAGGTCCTTCCCAGGATCTTTCACATTTATACACTGTATACAGTCTAGGTGGGTTCTAGCACTGGCCCATCATCCCAGTGATTCTAGCAAGAAGCTAGAGAAACCCCCCACACCATGAGTGCAGTTATTGTCAACATATGGACTCCACAGCTCCTCAGAGCTCCTCCCAAGAGAAAAGCCGATCTCGCCCCATTTTGGTTCATCAGTAAATGCACGAGATGAGAGCCTACTACTGAGAGTACATCACCCGCACAGCAGATCCTGGCATGCTACCCATGTTGTATTTGATATCCCAAAAGCCAGTAACAATTATAGACCTCATTCCCATGTCTGAAGGAATGGTTTGAGGCTCTACATGCTCCTGGAGCGAACAGATGCCCTTGGGCTACACAAGCATGCGACAGGATGTATGGAGATGTTACTTGTGCCTGCTCGAGCAAATCGATGAACAACGGGAAGACAAGTGATAGTGACACATATATGTAAACACATGTATGCATATATATGTATATATAACACATGTATGCACATATATATGTATATATATATATATATATATATATATATGCTCATGTTGATCAAGTCTTATTCCTGGCTCTATGCTCACAGATCAGTTCTGGGGGTTCTAAAGGAACTTGAGTGTTGCCAGGGATCAAACAACGGTCAGCTGTATGTAAGGAAAGCACCTTAACTCCTTCATTATCTTTCCAGCTTCCAAAAAATACATTCTTACAATGTAATTTTAAATTATAGTTTAAGCAACATAGTTACCATAATGTTCATGTTTATGGTTTTGAAGCACAAAAAGTAAACAATTCATTGTAACTAAAGTGATCAAGACTCTCCACTGCTGTTACTGCATCACTACTTAGTTCGTCACCCTTAGCATTACCCTCACTACTTGATAGTCTGAGTTTTATAATCCAGAACCAAGTGTTTTGTCATCATTTGTCTATTCCCTTATTTTGTCTCTATATTCCAAAGAATAATGAGATTATCTGGATTTGTTCTGATTTATTTTCTTATTTAGCTTAAATTGATAAACTACAGGTCCAACCATGTGAGTTGCAAGATTTTATCTTATTTTTTTTAGCAGTTACATAGTAGCCCATCATGTATATAAATCATGACTTCTTTATCCATTCATCTGTAATTAGTCATTTGGGTTGTTTCTATGTCCTGTAATAGATAGTACAATGAATGTCGGTGTGCATATATATTTTCAAATTAATATTTCTGTGTTTTGGGAGTAGCTGCCAAGAAGTGGAGTTATCATATCAAGGATCTGTTCTTACTTTTGTGAGAAATTGCATTACTTCTTTCCATGGTGACATTCCCACCAACAGTGAGCTTATTTTTATTACATTTCCACCAACCCAGCTTGTTTCGAGTTTGATACATATGTATACACACATATATACACACATATACACACACGCACATACACATACATATACATATATACACCATGCATACATATATATGTATATGTACACACATAAACATATTTGATACATATGTATACACAAATACATATATACATACACACATATACATGTGCACGTGCATATATCATGTATACATATATAATATCACTGAAATGAGATGATATCTCAACTTATATTTACCATATATTTATCATACCATATCCACCATCCAAAACTGTTTCCAGTCTGATATATATATATGCTAATATTACTGAGATGAGCTGATATCTCATGTTGTTTTTATTTGCATTTCCCTAATAATAAGTGATGATGAAACTATTTTTATAAGCCTAATGGATATCCATATATATTCTTTAAGTGTCTGTAAATTCCTTCTCTTCATTTTTATGGTATTTTGTTATTGTTTTTGTTGAGTTTTATGAGAGTTTTATATATCATAGATATTAGCCATTTATCATGATGTATTATATACAAATTTATTTATTTTTTTTAATTTTTTTATTATACCACCGTGAAACATACAATTACAAAGGTGTTCATAATTGGTTCTTGGTAATACAGTATTCCAGCACCCATCCCTCCACAAGTGCCCCATTTCCACCACCAATGTACCTCCCCTCCCCCAAGGCCGCCTTAATAGCAGGTACCCCAGTTTCCTCTCTTTCTCTCTCTATCTCTCTCTCTGTCTCTGCATCTCTCTCCCTCTTATTTTACACATTGTGGCTAGCCCTGCAGATATTTAGAGTTTATCACTAAAGTCTCTGTGTATATTCAGTGGTGAGTTTTAATCTGCCATTACCATTTCCCATATTTAGTAAAACACTGGTATCTATTTATATCCTATCAATGAATGCAGTCATTCTATATCTGTCCTTTTCCTTCTGACTAATTTCACTCAGCATGATAGACTCCATGTCCATCCATTTGCATGTAAATTTCATAATTTCATCTTTTCTGACAGCCACATAGTATTCCATAGTGTAGATGAACCACAGTTTCTTTAGCCAGTCCTCTGTTCTCGGGCATTTAGGTTGTTTCCAGATTCTAGCTATAGTGAATAGCGCAGAGATGAATAAAGAAGTACAGATAGTGTTTCTGCTATGTGTTTTTCGGTCTCTAGGGTATATTCCCAGGAGTGCTATTGCTGGATCAAATGGGAGCTCAATATCTAGCTTTCGGAGGAATGCCCATATTGTTTTCCAAAAGGGCTGGACCAGTCGGCACTCCCACCAACAGTGGATGAGAGTCCCTTTTTCCCCACATCCACGCCAGCACCGGTTGTTCTTGCTGTTTTGGATGTGTGCCAGTCTCTGTGGGGTGAGATGGTACCTCATTGTTGTTTTGATTTGCATCTCCCTGATGATTAAAGATGAAGAGCACTTTTTCATATGCCTTTTGGCCATTCGAATTTCTTCTTTTTGGAAGCTTCTGTTCATTTCTTCTCCCCATTTTTTGATGGGGTTGGCTGTTTTCTTCTTGTGGAGTGCTACCAGTGCCTGATATATCCTGGATATTAATCCCTTGTCAGATGGGTATTGGGTGAATATCCTTTCCCACTCTGTGGATTGTCTTTGTATCTTAGTCACTGTTTCTTTTGAGGTGCAGAAGCTTTTCAATTTTATATAATCCCATTTGTTTATCATTGCTTCCATTTGCTTGGGTGTGTCGTCTTTAAAGATACTTTCCGTTTCCATGTCGTAGAGCGTTTCTCCTATGTTTTCTTCGATGTACCTTATAGATTCATGTCTGATGTTGAGATCTAGAATCCATTTTGATCTGACTTTTGTGCATGGCGTTAGAAGGAGGTCTAAGTTCATTTTTTTACACGTAGCTGCCCAGTTTTCCCAGCACCATTTGTTGAAGAGGCTTTCTTTGCTCCACTTAATATTTTTTACTCCTTTATTGAAGATTAAGTGGTTGTATATTTGTGAGTGTGTTTCAGGATACTCAGTTCTATTCCATAGGTCTACGGGTCTGTCTCTATACCAATACCACACTGTCTTAATTACAACTGCTCTGTAGTAGAGCTTGAGGTTGGGGAAAGTGATACCTCCCATCTTCTTTTTCCCAAGGATTGCTTTACCTATTCGTGGGGTTTTATTATTCCATGCAAATTTCAGGAGTGTTTGTTCAATTTCTTTGAAGAACATCATGGGTATCTTTATAGGGACTGCATTGAATCTGTATAAGGCTCTAGGGAGTATTACCATTTTGATAATGTTAATCCTTCCAATCCATGAGCAGGGAATGTGTCTCCATTTCCTCAGGTCTTCTTTTATTTCCTGAAGTAACGTTTTGTAGTTTTCTTTGTAGAGATCCTTTACATTCTTTGTCAAACTGATTCCTAGGTATTTGATTTTCTGTGGTGCAATTGTGAATGGGATAGTTTCTTTAATGTCCCTTTCTTCTCTTTCGCTGTTTGCCATATACAAATTTAAAAGGATCATAACATCATAATGAAATGGGAATCAGGGATATAACAATGGAGTAATATATGCAAATAAATCAATATTATGTACTTTATCAGAAAAATGTAAGATAAAAAAGTATTATGATACCAAGATTGACAAGATGTTCATGGTAAAAATCCTCAACAAAATAGAGGCAAAAGCAATGTATCTCAAGTTAGTAATGGCCATTTACAACAAAACCACAGCCATCATCGTATTCAAGAGCCAAAAACTAAACACATTCTCTCTGAGACCAGGCACAAGACAAGATGTCTACTTTCTCCACGATTGTTCAACAGAGTTTTAAACATCCCCAGCATAGCAATCAGGCCATAATTAAAGACATCCAAATTGGAAAAAATTTAAACTCTCACTAGTTGAAGATGTAAAATTAAATACACTTAAAAAGAACTTGAAAATACTACACTTTTCTAAGACCTTAGAAACAACACATTAGTAATATTTAGGGAAAGTTTCATTCATGTCTTTGCTATTACCATAAATATTCTTTGCTTTGATTGCTAAAAGCTATTCACCATGATATCTCAGAATCAATATTTACTGGACCATTTAAGCTTTGTTGAAATGCAATTTTAGTTATTACTTCCTTACTTCAAATAAGCCTTCTTCTAAACCAGTATTTGTGTCTCCTAAACCAGTATTTCTCACCTGTAGTATATATTGAGGTACAAATTACAGGCAAAATGGGGGAAAGTCAAGACTCTGGGGCACTCAGTTCTTCTGAACATTTAAGTGCTCTTCTATTCCAGAAGTAAAGACCCAGAGGGCTACCAGATATTGAATGCTGCCACTGGACCCTGATTTTCAGAAATTTAGCAAACATAGAGTCACAAACAGAACCTACAGAGCCCAGTCATAACAGCCTCCTCCACTGCCACCAACTATAAAACCAGTTCAGCACAAGGAAGTTGTGGCTGTGGCCTAAAGGGGTAGATGTCTGAACTTAAGTCTACAGGGAACCCACAGGTCTTTTTAGAGGATAAAATCTGTGACATCTTCCCAAGCTGAAGACATATGTCTAGACGAAAGTTTTAGATATTTTAGCAGACAGCTAAAATATCCATATTTTAGCAGACAGCTAAAATATCTATTTTAGCAGACAGTAAAGAAAGGAGGTGGAAGAGCCTCTTTTCCAGGGCTCCAGAATTCTGGGGTCTCAGTCTACACAAGCCTTCCCAATGGTTTGGACACAGGAAAAGGATAATTGGCCTAAAGAGTGAGCTTAAGAAACATTCCACCACCATTGGGAACCCTATCCAAGGTAAATCACCTATGGCATACCCAAACTGGATGGAGAGAAAGAATCTGGGGATGTAGACCTTGAGTCAAGGGAGAGAAGGGGCCTAGTCTTAAAAGTGAGAACAGAGAGGAATTTCATATCTAGGTGGTCTTCCAGGGAAGCGAACAAAAGAAACACACAAACAGACTAACCGCTCTTACCACACACACCTGAGATTTCTAGAAGAAAAAAAATCTGAATCAAAGGCAACTGTGTGCCTCCTACTGGAAAAAATAATAAATCAATTCCAAAAAAGATTAAGTCTGCAGACAGAGAGAGTCTGTAAGAAAAAAAATTCTCAGAAATAAATCTTGATCTAAAACATAGAAATGGAGCAGCTAAAGAAAAATTAATTTAAGATATTTCTTGTGAACTGTCCTGCTGGTTTTCCATTGCGAGGAACCTTGCATTCAGACAGGTAGCATGTGAAGAGCCTCGCCAGAGTACTGATGAGTACTGATGGCAGATTCTTCAGGTGTTCAGGTTTGACTTTGTCGTGGAGACATCCACGACATTGACAACTACCTTCCGATCTGCCTGTTGTTCGTCATCTACAAGCTGTTGACTCGAGTCATCCTGAACAGGATTGGTAAAACATTAGGACAACCATGCGAGCAAGCTATCTTCCAAAAAGGATTCAGCACAATCGACCATATCCACATGGTAACCAAGCTCATTGAGGTTTGTAGGGAGTTCAAGATGCCGCTCTGTTTCACGTTCATTGATTTAAAGAAAGCCTTTGATTCTGCTGAGACCGAAGCAGTCATTGAAGCACTAGCCAAACAGGATGTTCAAACCCAAATCATCAAGATCCTTCGTGAGCTGTATTACACATTCACCATCAGGATCTCACCATTCTACAAGGAAGTGATTATTGATGTCAAAAGAGGGGTTTGGCAGGGTGATACCATCTCACCAAAACTCTTCCTTGCCACCCTCAAGAATGTCATGTGACAATTAGAATGGGAAGGAATGGGAGTGAAGATAGACAGTCAGCAACTATACCACCTCCACTTTGCTGATGACATCGTTCTAATAACATCAAACATTAGCCAAGCAGCACAAATGTTGGCTGACTTTGACCATGAATGTGGAAAGATAGGTCTACAAATGAATCTCAACAAAACAATGTTCATGAAAAATGAACTGGTTCCAGGGGCCCCATTCACTCTCAATGGAACAAACATCTCTGAATGCAGCAGTTATGTGTACCTAGGTCAAGAAGTCAACATGACGAACGACCTAAAACCTGAGCTGCACAGGAGGGAGAGAGAGTGGCGTGGAATGCCTTTAAGAGCATGAAAGAAATAGCTGAAAGGACAAAAGAACCTCTGGTTCCACGCACATCTCTTCAACTCCACCATTCTCCCTGCATTAACATATGCCTCAGAGACCTGGGCCCTACGAAGCAGGATGATAACGCTATTCAGGTTTCCCAAAGAGAAATTGAAAGAGCTATTCTTGGAATCCCACCCTTCAGAGGAGAGTATTTCAAGCCCAGGAATGCTTGGAGCCACAGACGCAGATACACCCGGCAGAGCAGAAACCAGCTTTCTCCCTTGAACCCCCCTGCATTCCATGGACCAGGAGAGTGACTTCTGACTCGAGTCCACCATCCCAATAGAGCCTCAGAAGAAACCAGAGAAACCCCCCACACCTTGCTGTACACCATCCACACTCTGTACCTCCAAATTACCATGAATATTCTACCCACCCCTCTGAGAGAGCCCCATAATGTAATGAGAGTATAGGCCCGCCTGGCAGAGCCTGGCAAGCTGTCCGATGCGTGTTCGATATGCCAAAACCAGTAACAAAAATGTTTATTTTCCTGACCCTGAAAGAGCCCTTAATAAGGCAGCAGTAAGAAAGGCGAACAAGTAGTGCCTGATAAAATTTCACAGCCAACCTAGGCTGCCAAAACAAAAGGACTAAAATGACTGTCTGTACTTTCCAATGCATGTACGCCTGCATTGGAAGCATATATCAAGGATCTGATGGTGCAAGCACAAAAGATCAGAGTACGACATCATTGGTCTGACTGAGATGAGGAGGCATCAGTCACATCACCCTGTATTTGACACCAGAGAAGAAGTGTTCCTTGGAACATGCGAACGAAAGAGGCGTCGGTGGAGTTGGTGTCCTTGTCAACACGAACATGGCTGTCAACATTGATTCATTTGAATGCCTAACAAACCGGATAGGATGATTACACTTGAAGAGATGTGGCCCACTGCCAGAAATTTCTATCTTCATTGTCTACGCACCAATATCCACATACAAGGAAGATGAAATTGAGAAATTTTACATGGAACTGGAGGAGTTCTATAAAAAAAGATCACACCTTCTACAAGATTATAGTCGGTGATTTTAATGCCAAGATAGGACCAAGAAGATCGGCTGAAGAACTCCACATAGGGACCTATGGCCTAGAATGGAACGAACAGGGTGAGAGACTATCTGAGTTCATCATGTCCACCAAGACCATTCATGGGAACTCACAGTTCCAGAAAGCTGAAGCGAAATGTTGGACATGGGAATCTCCTGGCGGACAGTTCCACAATGAAATTGACCACATCATCTTCAATCGAAGGTTCTGTCTAACTGATGTTGCTGTCATCCCCAAATTCCAAACAGGGTCGGACCACTGTCTCCTTCGGTGCAAAATTCTACTTCACACAATGGGGAGAAAAGGCTTCAAAGTTTAAGAAGAGAACTCCCAGAACGACCACCAACTTGGAACTCTTCGGCACCATTGAAGTAACATGGGAAGATACCATCATTGACGACATCGATGAAGAATACAACCGACTGGTTCAGCACCTCCATGATTGTGCGAAGAATGCCTAGAGAGAGAAAGACACAAAAGGACGCCTGTCTTCAAAAACTCTGGAGCTCATTCGCCAATGTGTCAAGGCACGAGCCTCAGGTGACCACATGCTAACATCCAAGCTTGCAAAGCGGTGCAAGAAGTGATAAAAGAAGACCTCAAAGATAGAAGAGCAGAAATACTGGAAGATGCAGCAGAAGCCGGGAAAAGTATTCTCACCACCCACCTGTCCTTCGCCAACTATAAGACCAAGATGATTGACCTCCGACGCCCTGATGGATCTATCAAATCTTCAAGAAAGGCAATGGAGAAAATTATCCATGACTTCTACTCAGGTCTCTTTGATAGCCACGTCCACCTGCCCACATACCAAATTCCACAGGATGGATATGTCATTCCCAACGTTCTCCCTTCTGAAATCTGACATGCCATTTCGGTCGGTAAAGAAGGGAACAGCACCAGGCCCAGACAAAGTCAGACCCGAACACCTGAAGAATCTGCCGTCCGTACTCATCAATACACTAGCTCAGCTCTTCACATTCTACCTGTCTGAATGCAAGGTGCCCTCCCAATGGAAAACCAGCAGGACAGTTCTACTGTTCAAGAAGGGCGACATTCATGACATCAGCAACTATTGCTCCATCTGCCTGTTGTCTGTCATCTACAAACTGTTTACACGAGTCATCCTGAACAGGATTGGCAGAACACTAGATGAAGGAAAACCATGAGAGCAAGCTGGCTTCCGGAAAGGATTCAACACAATTGACCATATCCACATGGTAACCAAGCTCATTGAGATTTGTAGGGAGTACAAAATGCTGCTCTGTCTCACATTCACTGATTTAATGATAGCCTTTGATTCTGTGGAGATTGAAGCGGTCATCGAAGCCCCTAGCCAAACAGGGTGTTCAAACCCAATACATCAAGATCCTCCGTGAGCTCTATTACGGATTCACCACCAGGATCTCACCATTCTACAAGGAATTGATCATTGATGTCAAAAGAGGGGTTCGACAGGGTGATACCATTTCACCAAAACTCTTCAGCACCACCCTCGAGAATATCATGCGGCAATTAGAATGGGAAGGAATGGGAGTGAAAATAGATGGTCGGCAACTACACCACCTCAGCTTCGCTGATGACATTGTTCTAATAACACCAAACATTAGCCAAGCAGCACAAATGCTGGCTGACTTCGACCGAGAATGTAGAAAGATAGGACTACAGCTGAATCTAAAGAAAACTATGTTTTTGAAAAATGAACTAGTTCTGGAGGCCCCATTCACTCTCAATGGAACAGACATCTCTGAATGTAGCAGTTATGTGTACCTAGGTCGAGAAATCAACATGATGAACGACCTAAAACCTGAGCTGCGCAGGAGGAAGAGAGCGGCATGGAATGCCTTCAAAGGCATCGAAGAAATAGCTAAAAGGACAAAGAAGGTCCAGCTCAGAGCATATCTCTTTGGCTCCACCGTTCTCCCTGCGTTAACATATGCCTCAGAGACCTGGGCCCTATGAAAGCAAGATGAAAATGCTATTCGGTTCTCCCAGAGAGGAATCGAAAGAGCTATGCTTGGAATATCACGCCTCACTCAAGCGAGAGAAGGAATCCGGAGTTTGCTATTCCAGAATCAGGGACGCTGTCTCGTTTGCCAAGTCATAGAAAAATCAGATGGGCTGGACAAGTAACGCGCGTTGGAGATGACCGCTGGACTAGAGCCATTACTGACTGGATCCCAAAAGACATCAAAATATCACATGGCCACCCACCTACAAGATGGTCAGATTTCTTGTCAAGACCCTGAATGAACGGTTTGAGACTCTTTGTATACTTGGAGCAAGCAGATGCCATTGGGCTAACTGGCACGTGATAGGGTCCAATGGAAACGTTACTCCCCACCCTGAGCAAATCGACAAATCACAGGATATCAAGTGATCATGTGATTTCTTGTGAAGAAAATTAAGCAGAGCATCAGATGCACATTACCACAGACCATAATATCATAAAATAAAGAAGAAAACATGGAAGCAGAGGGGCTTGCCATCAAAGAGCTTGGGTATTTGAAAAATTACAAACTGTTGCTAAATATAAAAACAACCAGAATGATGAAATGCAAGTATCTCCTAGAACAAATAACAAAGTTTCAATTTTGCAGAGTAAAGAGTAAATAGATTTGAAGATAAACTTCCAATAATAACTCAAATGAAGAGAAATATGAAATGGGAAAAGTAAAGAAACTCATATAGCTATTATTAGAGAAGAAACACAAAGATGATGGCAAAATATAGAAAGAAACACAATACTTTTGTTTTGTTTTATTTGTGGGTCACAACCAATGGTGCCCTGAGCTTCCTCCTGACTCTACACTCAAGGGTTACTCCTAGTGATGGCCAGAGAACCAAACCCAGGTTGGTTTCATTTGAGTCAATCAACTTGCCTGTTGGACTGTCTCTCTGGTCCCACAAGACGCCTCTTCAAAGAAATAATAACCAACAGGCCTGGAGAAGAAGATAGTTCAAAGCACAAGCTTTGCACTCAAGGCCCCTGCTTCTATGCATGGTTACCTGGAGTGACCTCTGAACACCACAGCAGGAGTAGCCACCAAGTTCCAATAGGTGTGTATCTGAAACTTCCACACCACAGAGAAGTAAATCACACCAACACGTCATACATTATTCAATATAATACAGCATTAAATATCAATCATAGGAAAATGATTAAAGACTTCTAGGAAATTTATGTACCATACAAAGACATCCCAATCATATTGTCATAATCTGTTTACAATTTTAAAAAGATAAAATCCTGCAAACAAGAAAATTTTACCTTACAAAATTATCATTCAAATCTGATGGAGAAATAAAGTTATCTCAGATAAACAAAGAGTAATGGAACTTAGCACCAGCAGACCTCTGTTACAAGAAATAATAAATGAATTCCTTTATTGGAAAACAAAAATATAAAAACTTGAGTATGGTGATAACTGTAATAAAGAATCATAAACAACAACAAGAAGAAAAAAGTAAAACAAAACAACAATAAAATAACAAATGGGGAGGAGCGGCTAGAGACTCATTAATCTAGAACAGTAAGACAATTGCTACACAAAAGAGATAATATTAGATACAGAAAGTCTGATTCAAAGCTCAAGATAACTACAACATAAAAATCTTACTTCAGACAGAAGAAATATTTAGAGAATCACTTCCAAACCAACCAAAAAAAGGTGATAAAAATTTATGGGAACACACACACACACACACACACATGCACACACACAATACCAAACAAAAAGTCAGATGGTTCTATATATAAACAATCAATAAATGTCAACTTAACTTACCAATCAAAAGACATAGAATGTTCACAGGGGTAAAATAATATCCACTTACATCATTAACTTAACTCACCAATCAAAAGACACAGAATCACAGAATCACCACAGGGGTAAATTATCCATTTATATCATTCTCACAAGGAGCTCACATCAGATCTAAAGGCAAACAAACTTACAGTGAAAGATTAGTGTAGTAGGCATTTCAGTTCTAGAACACAATGACAGGAACTTCTATACTGGATAAAGAAGTTGTGTCAGATATATTCAAAGAGATATTTCTTAGTTATTTAAATAGAGTCATCTAATAGATAGCAAAGGAGACAAGCTGTTTGCCTTGACCATTGCCAATCCTGGCCTGATCCGTCACCTCATATGGTCCCTAAGCTCTGACAGAAACGTTTCATGATCACAGAATCCGGAGTAAGCCCTGAGCACATTCAAGTGTATCCCAAACTCTGCCTCTCTTCAACTCCCACCACTAAGAAAAAAAAAAGAAAGAAAGAAAGATGAGTTCATGCATTTCAAGACATCATGGGCTAGATGCTAGATAAATCAGGAAGTGAAAAACAATTACTGGATGGTTTTTATTCGTATGTGATATAAATTATCAAAGCAAAAGATCTGGCAAAATACATAACAAAAAGCCTCTTCTATGCTTTGTTAAAATACAGAGGGTACCAGAAAGAAGAGGAAAGAGGGCTGAGAAGAATGAGTAACAGGTCATTTTGATAGTGTAATGACGTCGGGACTTTAGAGATTGGAGCTGTGGGACATATGTGTTCTATACGAGTGAAACGACTTCCTAAGTATTGTAAACCAATGGTAAACCAATAATATTTGATTAAAAATAGCAATGGGAGCTTTCCAATTCTTTTAGTCTTTTAAAATATTTAATGGAAAAGAAAGAATTTCCCTTAGCATTATCTGAAAGATACAAAAGCTTTCTAGTTTTTCTCTTGAAATGTATCAGTTCAACCATCCCTACTTTTATGATCAAGGCAGCATTATTCACAATAGCCAGAATCTGGAAGCAACCAGAGTGCCCGAAAATTGATGACTGGATAAAGAAGCTTTGGTACATCTACACAATGGAATACTATGCAGCTGTTAGGAAAAATGAAGTCATAAAATTTGCCTATAAGTGGATGGACATGGAGAAGATTATGTTGAGTGAAATTAGCCAGAAGGAGAGAGACAGATACAGAATGACTGCATTTATCTGCATAACATAAATATATATGTACATATTATGATACCAATATCCAAGGTCAAGTGAAATATATATCAGGAGGTCTTGTGAAACATATTATGATACCAATATCCAAGGTCAAGTGAAACATATATCAGGAGGTCTTGTCAAAGGTGGAAATTATAACAAACGTGTGGGAGTCAGAGGCTAGGTAAGACAGAAAATGGAACAGTGTGCTAACAATTGTCGAGGGTACTAATGCCAACCTAGAACTGAGCATTAAATAGAGGCAAAAAGATACACATGACAACCCTTTAATGTATGTTCTGTAATCCATAGTCTGGGGGGGAAGGAAAAGAGAAAGAGAGAGAAAGGGAAAGAAATAGAGAATCTGCCATGGAGGAGGGCTGGGGGAGGGAGGGGAACGGGGACGTTGGTGGTGGGAGATGGGCACTGGTGGCGGGATGGGTGCTGGAACACTGTATGACCAAAACCCAAATATGAACTTTTTAATTGTATATCTTTGTAATTGTAAACATAAAAAATGTTTAAAAAAGGAAAAAAGGAAAAAAAAGAAATGTATCAGTTCAGTTAATAGTGATCCTTTCAAAATGATCTTTGTCTCTGATTGGAAGCCAAATGTCTTCAAAAAAATAAGTGAATTGTTGTTTTATTTTGTGTTGTAAATACTTTTTCAAAGAATGGAATTAATAAAATAATAAAGATAAGAGTTTGCTGAAACATAATTTGGAAATCAAAGTTCCTTCCAAAAGAAAGTCTTTTGTGTTAGTGTGAAGCATTTCCATTGACAGGTACTGCAATGAATCCCCAATGAGGCTGAGCACGGCTCCCATACTTCCCATAATGCAGATGTCTAATTGGAATGTACCATTTGGCATCTTGGTTCTACGTTAGGATTAGCAGGTTGACTTTGCAATATTTCTTTGTCTCTGGGGGTAAGGATGCAATAAGGATGCTTAGAATCTATTAATAACTCATCTCATTGTCATCAAGATTTCAAGAAATTTTCTGAATAAAAGAATCCCCTTTGTTGTAGATACACTGACACAATGCTACACAGAGAATATGGCCATTTAAAGAAAGATCACGTCTATTTTGGTTTCTGGTATAAAGAAATGCAAAATATATTCAACAGAGATTGCAGTGAATCAATCTGTTGCTTTAGCAAACTCATTTTGTTTTTCTTTATTCAAATCTTGTTTTCATATCTTTGATGTGTCCCATGTACAAAAGAGAACTAAGAACTGGAGAGCAATGTGTAATGTATACACATATAAATATATATATAGTGTGTATATACAGTGTATATATGTATATATTTAGTATTCCCCTTATTTTTTGCTTATTTGAGAATTAGGATAATGTTGTGCTGATGTTTTGGCATGTAAGAAAGTGCGTTGAAGTACAAAGGAAATACGCATTCAAGATTTTAAACTAAACAGTCATTGTGCAAAAGTTTCCTTTTGACTTTGATAGCCTGTATGTCAAGAAACCACCTGAGTTTTCATTTAAGGTGTGCATATTAACAGTGGCTCACATTTACATTATTTGTAAGCTCTGCCTTTATTTAAAATATTTATTGTATTTAATCTCTCCAAATCCAGTGACTGAGGCAGGAGTTGCTTAATTGTGTCCTTCAGACTCCCTTTATATAGGTTATAATAAAAACATATAAGGGGATTGGAGTATAATTTTGAAAACTGATGTTTGCTGCTGAGATTATGAAATTGTATAGAAAATGAAATGACTAAATATCGTTAATGTTGTCTCTCTGTTGCTTGTACACATGAAGTGTGTGAGCCTGTGTAGTTTAGATTTTGCATAGTTGTTTGCTTGTTTGTCCCTATCCATATCTCTCTTCCTGGCTTTAAACTCCTGGAAGTCAAAACCATACCATGAATCATTGTAAACTTTATTTCCTGTTTAGTCAAGTATCTCTGAACTTCCCCCTTTTAATTCCAGATGGTTCTATTTAGAAATAAGTTTCTGCTGGTATTGGAAATTCTACCAAAATATCTCATAAAGGATACTGTTCAAATAATGTAACTTCCTTTTACATGAAATGCTCAATTTAGACTTAACTGATCAGAGAATTAAATGAAAATTCCTGGAATCAGAATAAAGATATAGGGACTAGAGACATACCACCACGAGTAAGTAGCACTTGTAGATAATGTAGATATTTAAGCATGTAATACAATTTCCTAAAATCATACTGATATTTCATCAGTAAAATGAAACATTGGCTGGTTGAATTGAATTTATTTCGAACATATCAATATACAATGGCAGTTATATTAATTTTTTCCAGGTCACAAAATTCTATTTTCACTGATATAATGTTCAAACTGCCATATTTTGTTATCCACTCATCAATCCATCAATCCATCCAACAACTAATATTTCAGATGTTCTTAGAGAAGAAAGGAACACAATGAACATAGAAAAGAGCTGAGCAAAGAGAGTACGTGGTTAAAGTATTTGCCTTGCATGCAGTCCAACTGGGTTAGACCTCAGACACTACATACTTGAGCATTGCGAGGGTGATTCCTGAGTGTAGCCTGGAGGGCCTCTTTTCCTGGGGTGGGAGATAAGAGAAAGAGGAGACTGTGGCAGTATGTGGGAGGCAGAAGGACTTACTGATGCAAAGTCCCTAACTAAGGTGTTTGTGGGGTGTTCATGGAACAGAAAGAACATGTGGAAAGTAGTAAAGAAGGTTCATAAATTATGTTCGAAGACCTGCAACACAGTTCTATTTTTTTTTTGAGTTTAGAATGAAGCTGTGGGACAGTTTGGGGCACTGGTGATATAAAATAACTAATGTTATAAAAATAATTTGTTTTCAAATAATTTTTGATTTTTAGAAAAAATTGAGAAGATATCAAAGCAAGTTTCCATAGGCCCCACATCCAGTCTACCCTATTATTATTATTATTCACTTGATCACTTGATCACTTGAATCCCGTTACTCATCGATTTGCTCGAGCGGGCGCCAGTAACATTTCCATTGGACCCTATCACGTGCCAATGTAGCCCAATGGCATCTGGTTGATTCAGGAATATGAAGAGCCTCAAACCGTTCCTTCAGGGTCTTAACAAGGAAGTCTGACCATCTTGTAGGTGGGCGGCCACGTGATCTTTTGACATCCCGTGGGATCCAGTCGGTAACGGCTCTAGTCCAGCGGTTGTCTCCAAATCGCATTACATGTCCAGCCCATCTGATTTTCGATGCCTTGGCAAACGAGACAGCGTCCCTGATTCTGGAATAGCGACGGAGGTCAGAACTCCGGATTCCTTCTCTCACTTGAGTGAGACGTGATATTCCAAGCATAGCTCTTTCGATGCCTCTCTGGGAGACCCGAATAGCATTCTCATCCTGCTTTCGTAGGGCCCAGGTCTCTGAGGCGTATGTTAATGCAGGGAGAACGGTGGAGTCGAAGAGATGTGCCCGGAGCCGGAGGTTCTTTGTCCTTTTAGCTATTTCTTCGATGCCTTTGAAGGCATTCCATGCCGCTCTCTTCCCTCCCTGCGCAGCTCAGGTTTTAGGTCGTTCATCATGTTGACTTCTCGACCTAGGTACACATAACTGCTGCATTCAGAGATGTTTGTTCCATTGAGAGTGTATGGGGCCTCTGGAACTAGTTCATTTCTCATGAACATAGTTTTCTTCAGATTCAGCTGTAGACCTACCTTTCCACATTCTCGGTCAAGGCCAGCCAGCATTTGTGCCGCTTGGCTAATGTTTGGTGTTATTAGAACGATGTCGTCAGCGAAGCGGAGGTGGTGTAGTTGCCGACCATCTATCTTCACTCCCATTCCTTCCCATTCTAATTGTCTCATGATGTTCTCGAGGGTGGCACTGAAGAGTTTTGGTGAGATGGTATCACCCTGTCGAACCCCTCTTTTGACATCAATGATCACTTGTTTGTAGAATGGTGAGATCCTGGTGGTGAATCCGTAATACAGCTCACGAAGGATCTTGATGTATTGGGTTTGAACACCCTGTTTCACTAGGGCTTCGATGACTGCTTCAGTCTCCACAGAATCAAAGGCTTTCTGTAAATCAATGAACGTGAGACAGAGCGGCATCTTGTACTCCCTACAAACCTCAATGAGCTTGGTTACTGTGTGGATATGGTCGATTGTGCTGAATCCTTTCCGGAAACCTGCTTGCTCGCATGGTTGACCTTCATCTAGTGTTCTGCTAATCCTGTTCAGGATAACTCGTGTAAACAGCTTGTAGATGACAGACAACAGGCAGATGGGGCGATAGTTGCCGATGTCATGAATGTCTCCCTTCTTGAACAGTAGAACTGTCCTGCTGGTTTTCCATTGGGAGGGCACCTTGCATTCGGACAGGTAGCGTGTGAAGAGCCGAGCTAGTGTATTGATGAGCACCGACGGCAGATTCTTCAGATGTTCGGGTCTGACTTTTGTCTGGGCCTGGTGCTGTTCCCTTCTTTACCGATGAGATGGCATGTCTTATTTCAGAAGGGAGAACGTTGGGAATGACGTGATCCATCCTGTGGAATTTGGTATGTGGGCAGGTGGATGTGGCTATCAAAGAGATTTGAGTAGAAGTCCTGGATAATCTTCTCCATTGCCTTTCTGGAAGATGTGATAGATCCATCAGGGCGTCGGAGGGCAGTCATCTTGGTCTTATAGTTGGCGAAGGACAGGCGGGCAGTGCGAATACTTTTCCCGGCTTCTGCTGCATCTTCCAGTATTTCTGCTCTTCTGTCTTTGAGGTCTGCTTTTATCGCTTCTCTGCACTGTTTAGCAAGCTTGGACGTTAGCATTTGGTCTCCTGAGGCTCAGCGCCTTGCCACGTTGGCGAATGAGCTCGAGAGTTTCTGAAGACAAGCGTCCTTTTGTGTTTTTCTCTCTCTCGGCATTCTTCGCACAATCATGGAGGTGCTGAACCAGTCGGTTGTATTCTTCATCGATGTCATCAATGATGGTATCTTCCCATGTTGCCGCAATGGTGCTAAAGAGTTCCCAGTTGGTGGTCGTTCTGGGAGTTCTCTTCTTAAACTTTGCAGCCTTTTCTCCCCATTGCGGGAAGTAGAATTTTGCCTGAAGGAGACGGTGGTCCGATCCTGTCTGGAATTTGGGGACGACAGCAACATCGGTCAGACAAAACCGTCGATTGAAGATGATGTGGTCAATTTCATTGTGGAACTGTCCGCCAGGAGATTCCCATGTCCAACGTTCGCTTCAGCCTTCTGAAACTGTGAGTTCCCATGAATAGTCTTGGTGGACATGATGAACTCAGATAGTCTCTCACCCTGTTCGTTCCATTCTAGGCCATGGGTCCCTATGTGGAGTTCTTCAGCCGATCTTCTCGGTCCTATCTTGGCATTAAAATCACCGACTATGATCTTGTAGAAGGTGTGATCTTTTTATAGAACTCCTCCAATTCCATGTAGAATTTCTCAATTTCATCTTCTTTGTATGTGGATGTTGGTGCATAGACAATGAAGATAGAAATTGCTGGCAGTGGGCCACATCTCCTCAATAATTATTATTATTATTATTATTATTATTATACACATCATCATCATCATCATCATCTTATACTGCATATTTATATTTTTTACAATGAATGTTTATTGCTATGATATACTATACCAAAGAGTCAATAATTTTAAAGCTTCCTTTAACTTTGACATAATGTTCTTTTTTGTTCTGGTATTCCACTCAAGATGCCACTTTATAGTCAGTCATCATTTTTCTTGATATTGTTGAACAGTTTTTATATTTGAGTTTCTAAGAATATCAGGTATTTTAAATAATGTTCTCTATTTGAATTGTCTTTATTGTGATTAGATTGGACTAATTTTTAAGTCAGAATTTGACTGGAATTTAAGAGTAAGACCATAGAAGTAAAGTTACGTTTTCATCAAAGTGTCAAAGGTGCATGTTACCAAGTGAGTTAATAGTTGGTATTTAGTGTTTGTGTGTATTGGTGGTTTATTTCTGGTGGTGTCAGGGATCGCATCACTCCTGCTGCCCGGAGAGTTTTAAAACAGTTTGCCGGGCGGGAGCCATAGTCCAGCGGGTAGGGCCTTTGCCTTGCATGCGGCTGGCCAATGCCGGCCAGAGTTTGATCCCGGGCATCCCATATGATCCCCCGAGCACGGCCAGGAGTGATTCCTGAGTGCAGAGCCAGGAGAAACCCCTGAGCATCGCGGGGTGTGACCCAAAAAATAAAATTGCCACATAAAGTTATATCTTTAAATCCAGCATTTATTAAATATGCTGGATTTGAAGGTGACTGCAAGAGTATGCCACCCGGACGGCAGAGCCTGGCAAGCTACCCGTGTCGTATTTGATATGCCAAATACCAGTAACAATTATAGACCTCATTCCCATGACCTGGACGGAATGGTTTGAGGCTCTTTATGTTCCTGGAGCAAGCAGGTGGCCTTGGGCTCTACTAGCATGAGACAGAACATATGTAGATGTTACTTGTGCCCGCTCGAGCAAATTGATGATAAACGGGAAGACAGTGATACAGTGATTTAGTGTCGATGTGTTTCAATTGGAAGGCTTTGTTAGTTTTTGTCCCACTAAAGTTAGTCATTATTCATACCTTTCATATTCACCATAAGAGATGATGCCACTAGTCCCAATGTACATTTAAGGACATGATGTTTTAATCCCCTTCCCTTTGGACAGTTACATAAAATTTTGTGAAATTCTTCTGCATAAAATTTATTTATTCTTATTCACCCAATACACATCTGATAAGGGGTTAATATCCAGGATATATCAGGCACTGGTAGAACTTTACAAGAAGAAAACAAACAACCCCATCAAAAAAATGGGGAGAAGAAATGAACAGAAACTTCAACAAGGAAGAAATTCGAATGGCCAAAAAACATATGAAAAAATGCTCATCATCACTAATCATCAGAGAGATGCAAATCAAAACAACAATGAGATACCACTTTACACCACAGAGACTGGCACACATTCAAAAGAACAAGAACAACAAGTGCTGGCGTGGGTGTGGGGAAAAGGGGACACTCATCCATTGTTGGTGGGAATGCCGGCTGGTACAGCCTTTCTGGAAACAATATGGACATTCCTCCAAAGACTAGAAATTGAACTCCCATTTGACCCAGCCATACCACTCCTGGGAATCTACTCTGGGAAGCCAAAAATACGCAGCGGAAACACCATCCCTACTTTTATGTTCATAGCAGCATTATTCACAATAGCCAGAATCTGGAAGCAACCAGAGTGCCTGAAAATCGATGACTGGATAAAAAGCTTTGGTACATCTACACAATGGAATACTATGCAGCTGTTAGGAAAAATGAAGTCATAAAATTTGCCTACAAATGGATGGACATGGAGAAGATTATGTTGAGCGAAATTAGCCAGAAGGAGAGAGACAGATACAGAATGACTGCATTTATCTGCATAACATAAATATATAGGTACATATTATGATACCAATATCCAAGATCAAGTGAAACATATATCAGGAGGTCCTGTCAAAGGTGGAAATTATCACAAATGTGGTGGGATTCAGAGGCTAGGTAAGGCAGAAATGGAACAGTGTGCTGACAATTGTTGAGGGTACTAATGCCAACCTAGAACTGAGCATTAAATAGAGGCAAAGGGATACACATGACAACCCTTTAATGTATGTTCTGTAATTCATAGTCTCGAGGGGAAGGAAAAGAGAAAAAGAGAGAGAAATGGAAAGAAATCAAGAACCTGCCATGGAGCAGGGGCTGGGGGAGGGGGAGGGAACCGGGGACGTTGGTGGTGGGAGATGGGCACTGGTGGCGGGATGGGTGCTGCAACACTGTTTGACCAAAACCCAAATATGAACTTTTTTAATTGTATATCTTTGTCATTTTAAAAATAAAAAAAAATTAAATTAAAAAATTTATTTATTCTTTAATTTTACTATTTGTTTACATATGTATCTATTATGTGTTTATTTTAACGTGGCATATCTTGATATTTTGCTATAAAATAAACCACAACATACATATCTATCTTCTGAAAGATAATTAATTAGTGTTACTTTGAATTTTTGGTGATGATAAAGACACTATGAACATTCATGTAGAGGTATTTGCAGATACAAGTTTTCTGCACATTGTACTATCTCTCCAGCCCCAAGATTTCAAATCATTTGTTTAGGGTACTCAGAGGTATAAATGCTGCATGTATGGTAAGTTTACAAACTGTTTTGTAAGAAACAGCCAAACCATCTTCCAAAGTGTCTGTATTATTTTCCATTTCCTTAAACAATTAATGAGTGTTTCTGTTGCTCTGCTTCCTTGTTGGCACTTGTTATTGTCAGTTATTTGTTTTGTTTTTTGTGTTTTGCTAGTAGCTGTGTGGTTGTTATTATAAAGCTTAATTCTCTGGTGATAAATGAGGGTGAGAAACTTTCCATATATCCATTTTTCTTCAGTGTATATCCTTTAATGAATTGTCTGTTTAAGTCTTTTGCCAAATTTGAAATGAATTGTTCTTATTATTGATATTTAAATTCTTTATTATATTTTAAATGCAATTTATTTTTGTGTATGTTTTACCAATTTATTATCTCAACCTATTTCTTCTATTTTCATTCTCTTACTCGTATCTTTAACTAGAACATAAGTTTATAACTTATCTAAACTTCAAAATTAAATGTTTAAATTCTGCATTATGTTTCTGGTGTACCTAAATACTCTATGGCAAGGGAATTAACTTTTCCAGCATGCCTTCTTCTCGTAGTTTTAATTTTCATTCTGTCTGTTTGATCTATTTTGAGTTAAATTCTGTATTTGATTCATGCTGATGCTAAGTTTTAAAAGTATTTGTATCTAATTTGCTCCATTAAATTGCTGTTACTGTTTCAATTTTATCAAAGATGTGTTGTCTATATTTTGGGGGTTATTTTTCTGGACCAGATAGCATATTCTATAGCAATTTGGGGTCTCATCTGTCACCAACACCATGTTGTCTTGATTTTCATGTAGCTCCATTATCAATCAGGAAATCAAGTACTGTGGGTTTTCCAACTTCGGATATTTTTAGGTATTTTGCTTTTACTTATTAGATTTTAGAATAAGTTTGTCAATATACACAAACTATTTTCTAGTGATTTTTATTAGGATTGTATAAAATCTAGCTGGGAAGACCGACATTTTAATCATATCAAGTTTGCCAATGCATTAATATGGAATGTGTACCTAGGTCGAGAAATCAACATGATGAACGACCTTAAACCTGAGCTGCGCAGGAGGAAGAGAGCAGCATGGAATGCCTTCAAAGGCATAGAAGAAATAGCTAAAAGGACAAAAGAACCTACGGCTCCAGGCAATCTCTTTGACTCCACCATTCTCCCTGCATTAACATACGTCTGTCTCACAGGATGAGAATGCTATTCGGTCTCCCAGAGAGGAATTGAAAGAGCTTTATGCTTGGAATATCACGCCTCACTCAAGTGAGAGAAGAAGTCCGGAGTTCTGACCTCCATCGCTATTCCAGAATCAGGGGCGCTGTCTCGTTTGCCAAGGCATCGAAAATCAGATGGGCTGGACATGTAATGCGATTTGGAGACAACCGCTGGACTAGAGCCATTACCGACTGGATCCCATGGGATGTCAAAAGATCACATGGCCGCCCACAAGATGGTCAGACTTCCTTGTCAAGACACTGAAGGAGCGGTTTGAGGCTCTTCATATTCCTGAATCAACCAGATGCCATTGGGCTACATTGGCACGTGATAGGGTCCCATGGAAATGTTACTGGCACAGTCTCGAGAAAATCAATGAATAACGTGATTCAAGTGATCAAGTGATCAAGTTCATTCACTTATTTAGTTTCTTGATTCCTTTTAGCAGCATAGTTCTGAGGTTTTATGCACATAGTTTATATTTGATGTATTTTATCAAATCTACACATATTCAATCTTTTGGGTGTGATTGCATAAACTGTTTAAAATATTCAGATCCCAATTGCTTGTTGCTGGCCTAAAAGGAAAGCTTCTTATTTGTTTATTCATTTATTTAATTATTTATTTATTGAATTCCTTCTGTCTTTACTTATTCATTCCTGGAAGATTTTTTTTTCTTGAACAAAGATAGTTTAACTTTAGAAATAATTCATAACATTTTACGTGTTTCTTTTCTTTTTTATTGCACTAAATAGAACTTTCAGTACAATGTTGAATAATAGTTGTAAGGAATAGGGATAGTTTTTTGTTTTATTTTGTTTTTGGCAAATGTTAGTGAAAGGCATCATTTTTCCTCTTTATGTACCTTGTAGCTGTTCTTTACCATGTTGAGCAAATCCTTTGTTTAAAGTTTTAGTTGTGACTGGGTGTTGTTTTTTTCTGACACCACAGTTGTCTTGGAATAAGTTAGGGAGTATCCATTCTAATTCTATTTTCTGCACTAAAATAATAAATATCATTTCTACCTTAAGAACATACCTTAGATATATCATAGAATTTACCAGTGAGCCCATCTGGTTCCAATAATTTCTTTTATGAAGTTGTTAATTATTAACTAATTTCTTTATGAGATGTAGACCTATTCATTTGATCTATTTCACTCTGCATGAGTTCTGATAATTTGTGTCTTAAGGAATGGTCTGTTTTTCTACTTCATCTAGATGAAAACATTCATGGGGCTGGCAACTGCCTTGCATGTGACCACATTCAATTCCTTAAATTTGTTCAGGTTTTTTTAATAACTCAGTGTATGATCTATCTCAGTGAATTTTTTCATGTGCTGGAAACAAACACATATTTTCTGCTAGGGAAATTTCCTATACCAGAACTGCCGCTGGGGCTCTCAGCTGGACACCAGGTATTCAGGTGCAGGGCAGAGTCTATGTCTGCCTGCCCTGTGCTAGACTGATGGGGCATCTTGGGGTGGGGGTAGGTTTTTGCTCCTTGGCATATCCTCTGCCTGGCTCCCAGAAGTAAGAAAACCTCGTGCAACACAACCACAGTCATCCTCTGGTCTGGACTCCAGAGCTGGACACAGCCTGAACCCCACAGTGTGTGGGTGCGATATCTCAAAACCTGTTATACTGGAAACGAGTTGGAGTCAGAGGCTAGGTAAGACAGAGAAGGGAACAGTGTGCTGATAATTGTTGAAAATGCTGATACCATCTGAGAACTGAACATTGCATATAGGCAAAAAGATACACATGATAACCTCTAAATGTATGTATTACAATCCACAATGTGTAAGAAAATGAGGAGAGAGAGAGAGAGGAGAGAGAGAGGATAAAAGAGAGAGGAGAGAGAGAGGAGAGAGAGAGAAAGAAAGAAAGAAGATAAATAACCTGCCATGGAAGCAGGCTGGGGGAAGGGGAGAGGTGGGGACATTGGTGGTGGGAAATGGGCATGGATGGAGGGATGGGTGCTGGAACACTGTATGACTGAAACTCAAACATCAACATCTTGTAATTGCACATCTCACATTGGTATAATAAAATATTAAAAAAGTCAATTCTAACCTATTGACTAGTAATTCTATATCTTTGCAGATTTGCTAATAGTTGAATCAATTGACATTAGCAGGAAACTGACAATTATTATGGTTTTATTTTATTTCAGTTCTTTCCGTTTTTGTTTTATGTATTTTTGAGTCCCATAACTTAGTTTACACATATTATGGGTTGCACAAGCCTTTTATTGTTGCTGTTTTTGGCCCACACCCAGTGGTGTTGGTGCTCAGGGTTTACTCCTGGCTCTGTGCTCAGGGATCATTCTTAATGGGTTCAGAGGACTGTGCAGGATTTTGGAGATTGAACCTAGGACAGACATATGTAAGTAAACATCTGACTCACTAAGCCATCTCTGCTCCTGCTCAGTCTTCTTGTGGATTCATTAAGTTATCATTATGTCGGGTCATTTTTTGTACTAAATAATAGTCCTTCTAAGTGTCTGCTTTTTCTCATATTAGTTGAACAATTTTTTTTTGTATTGATATTTCCATGGTACATCTTTTGCCTCTTCTTCTGTGTTCAACTTATCTAGAATCTAGTTGTTACATTTGGAATGTGTTTAACAGTTTATAGAATCACCCAATCTGGGTCCACTGCTGATCATTCTACCTGTAGTCTTTGAACCATTATTGCTGTCTTAATGTATTTTCTGGGGTACATTTCTGGCTTTACTGTTGATTTTGTCTTGTTTTCCTGTGGGGATAATTGAACATCTTTGTAATTCACTTTTATTAACTAATGCTTTTTTAAAAACAGTGTATCACTTTATGCAGCTTTCTTCACGGTTCTTCTAAATTTTACTACAAAACAATCTTCCACTCCTCAAGTGAGGTACAGCAGCTTGACTTTCTTCTAGTTCCTGTACTTTTTCCACCTTTTGAAGTTAAGGGTTTAAAATTACCTTCTCTACAAGCACTGAGTCTTACATCAGGTGGTGTTAGATACTTTATGAACCATAAAGAAACATGTATGAAAGATAATCTACTATGTTATTTCACATTCACAATCACAATCTTCCTGTTAATCATCTATTTGCTAGAGCGGGCACCAGTAATATCTCCATATGTCCTGTCTCATCCTAGTAGAACCCAAAGGCATCAGCTTGCTCCAGGAACATAAAGAGCCTCAAACCATTATATTTGGTCATGGGAATGACCTAATATAAATGTTACTGGTATTTGGCATATCAGATGCTACACGAGCAGCTTGCCAGGCTTGCCAACTATGTTTATTTGTTTTTCTAAAATATATATATATGTATATTTCTTATCTGAAGTTCTTAGACCACTTAAACATTTTTTTTCATTTTGTATAGCTTTTTTTGTAAATGTCATCCCCAAAGGTAAGTATGCCAACAACAAATTCTGTTACTTTCATTTCTCCAAAATTCTTTTTACATCTTCTTCATTCATGTATACGTTTTGTCAGGCAGGTTGAAAGTTCTCTTCTACCAGTATGTGAAAAGCATTGTGCCACCTCCTGTTAGCCTCCATAATTGTAGTTAAGAAATTCACAATCATTCAAGTTGGTGCTTCTTTACAAGAAATTTATCACTTTATTTCTGAACAGTTTTAAATTTATTTTTACTGTCTTCATTTTTCACCATTTTAACTGTTTTTTCTATTTTGTGTTCTATTTAATTATCAATGACAGTATAAGTTATAAAAATAAATTTCTTTGGTTTTACAGCTAATATTCTGCTAAGTTTGTAACTCTTCAGATTTATACTTTTCACTAAATTTGGGAACGTTTTTAGCTAGTATATATTTATTTATTTATTTATTTATTTATTTATTTATTTTATTTATTTATTTATTTATTTATTTGGGGGTCACACCCGGCAATGCTCAGGGGTTTCTCCTGGCTCTGAATTCAGGAATTACTCCTGGCAGTGTTTGGGGGCACCATATGGGATGCCGGGGTTGAACCCGGGCAGCATGGGCCGGCCACCTGCAAGGCAAACGCCCTACCCGCTGGGCTATTGCTCTGGCCCTTAGCTAGTATTTATTTGAGCACTGTTTTTTGTTTATTTGAGCACTGTTTTAGTTTCAAAATCTCTTCCTTTGCTTCTGGAACTCCTCAATGTAAATGATATTTTTTGTTGTTATTATCTCTTATTTTGATGCATGTCTTAAGGTTTTTTTTCTCTTTATTGTTCCAATTGAGTAAATTCTATCCATTTGTCTCTAAGTTTCTTGCTTCTTCCCTTGGGCATCTTCAATTTGCTATTGATCCCATTATTAGATTTTGCATTTTTAGTGGGGGCCTCCCTGGCAGTGCTCAGGGCTTACCACTGGCTCTGTGCTCAAGGATCACTCCTGGAGGAGTTCAGGGCAAAGGATTAAATCCTGGCCTGACATGTTCTAGGAAAGTGTTTTCCCCCCCACTATACTACCTCCTCAGCCCCAAATTTTGTATTTAATTATTGCATTTTTTTCAGTTTTGCAATTTTTATTTATTTTTATAACTTATACTGTCCTTGATTATAATTTCTACTTTTTCACTTGCTTCATTAGAATATGCCATTAAATTGTTGAAGCATTTTTTGGGACAGTTGCCCTAAAATTCTTTTCAGATTGGAGGCTGGAGCGATAGCCCAGCAGGTAGGGCATTTGCCTTGCACACGGCAGGCCTGTGCTGGCCTGGGTTTGATGCCCAGCATCCCATATGGTTGCCCGGAGCACTGCCAGGAGTAATTCCTGAGTGCAGAGCCAGGAGAAACCCCTGAGCATTGCCGGGTATGACCCAAAAAAGAAAAAAAAAAATCTTTTCAGATAAATTCAACACCGTATCTTGGGATCAGTTATAAGTAGATAATTTTCCGTTTTTGGTATAAAGAGTGAATTTAGACAGCATCCTATATTTTGGTTATTATGCTGTTTCGAATGCTGTTTTAAATAGTCTATTTAAGCATCTGTTTAGGTGACTGTGCAGTTTCTAGCCTACTTTTGTAGTCTTTAGCTAAAGGGAAGTGTATAGTGCATGTATGTTATCTTGTTTCTGAACAGGAAGTCTGGCTTACATTTTTAACATAAAAATTAAATAAAAGAATGATCATCTTTTGTCTTTTAATCCAATGGATGCTCCTTTCCATTGGATAAGTAAGTCTTTGGGGTCCAAATGGAGAAATCCATTCCAACTTACAGAGGCCCTCTTTCTCCACTTCTGTCTCTACTGAATCTTTTGACCCTTCTGCCTGCATTTAATGCAAATACTTTGTAACTTTGCCTTTTGGCTTAAAGCCTGCCTTAACTAGCTCATCTGCTTTCTTACTGTCTGTCCTTGATGGACCCTCACCTCTGTTATGAGGACCTTCTATCTGCTTAACGCACTCTGTCTCAGACCTAAATTGGAGCTCTATGCAGATGGAGTGCTTCACAAATGGTTTTGATGATGGGGATGTGGGGGGACAGAAACGACAGTAGCAAGAGGAGAGCTGCTAAACCCTGCAGCACTTTTTATTTTGTCCTTAGTTCCTGTCTTGATAGTTTTTGACAGTAAAACCCACCCTCGTCCAGTTAATGGTCAGTTCTGTGGGGATACTCTAGACCAGAGCTCAAGTGAACTCTTGCAAGAAGCCAGGGTTGCTGGCCTATCTATGGGAACAATGTTTAGGGTCAGTTTTGTACTCTTGAGAGCTTTTCTTCAAAACCTCCACATAAATCACTTAAGAGAACTCTCCAGGGAAGGCCCCACTTTCAAGGCCCAGGGATCCTGTTTTGTTCTTATATCCCAAAGAAAGGGAAGATTTTTTTTAGGATTAACTGGCAGGTGTACAAGGGGCATCAGGTCAGGCTGTGTGTGTGGTAGAGAGCAATACACGAGCTAGTTCATTTGAAATGAGAGAGGGATGTTAGTGGGGGTTTCTTAATTGTCTGTATCGGCTTAGAAACAGGTGGCACTGAAGTCATCCTCTAGGCCTGTTTCCTAGAGGTGACATTCACGGAGAGCTTCAGCAACCTCGTGGTGCTGGATCATACTTAACACTGAGCAGACCAGACTCCACTCAGAAATCCTGCATTTGCAGAAAGGAGTGAACACTTCAATCCTAAACACAAGTTGCTAGATGGCAGGGTATAGGAAGAACATGGAGGTGGTTCTTGAGCCACAGTTTGGTTGATGGAGGGCATCACGTGTGGTGGAAACTTGAGGGTAGAGGCCTGTGCCCAAACCTCAGTGTGGGTTTCTTTCTAGAAACACTTCTTTGAGCCAGAGAATCACTACAGGGATTCAAGCATTACCTTGCCCTGCAGCCAACCCCAGGTGATCGCTGGCACAACATAATCTCCCAAGTATTTCACGGTAGGCTACTAGAAGTGCAGCGTACATTTCCAACACAGGACAATGGGGTGCCCAGGGAAATCTTTCAAAAAGCACCACCAGTTCAGTTGACTAAGAATTTCTGGGAGATGCCCTTTGTTCTCCTGAGTGTCATCTGAGGCTCCACTCTCCCTGCCCCTCCCTCGAAAGAAACATCTCTGCACCAAATGAATCAATGGCATGAATGATTCCTAAGCAGAGGAATCGAGACTGCAACCACTGCCTCTCCCATTCTCTTCTCTTTTCTCCTTTTCTCCCCCCTCACGCTCAGTAGGCTGCATCGGCCGGGCAGTCACACACACTGTCCCCTCTTGCAGAAACATCCCTCCCCTCTGGCTTGCCACAGTGGCTTCTTGAGTTTCCCCCACAATGAGCTGGTGTCACCTACTCATGAAGAGTTCCTCTCTTACTTCCTGCCACTACCCCAGGGCCTTACCTTGTTTTACAACATGATCCTCAGGTAAGGTGTTCTTCTTTATTTCTATGCTGATCTCTCTAGAATGAAAAAACCCAGAGAACGGGAATGTGATCCAGGACCTTCCCTTGGCGTTGCCCCAGCACCCAGACCCACAACTGACACTCTCAGATGAGTGAATGAATGTGCTCACTGTGCACCAGGGTATTTTCCCCGAGACATTGTTTGACACACTGAGAACACTGAAGATAAGAATCTCAACCCTGTCAGAAAGCAGAAGGATTTGTTTGGGAAAATGAAACAAAATGTATTTTTTAAGCTCCATAAACATATGATGAATGCTAACAAGGTATTTTCAAACTAAGAACCACAGAGAAACAGCTTATGTTTCTGGTCAAATGAAGTTGTAATCAAATCGCTATCAAAGCAAAAAAAAAAAAAGGAAGAAAAAACACAAAATGAGTCAGAAGAGTTTTGGAAAAACGATTCTGCAATGTAACTGACATTAAGAAGTTCGCTTGCTTGTGTCTAGTTGCTTCTTGTAGGACTCACACTTGCTCAGTGGAAGTGAGGCGAGGTCTTAGCCCACTGGCAGCTGAAGACAGGCAGAAACAGAGCAGAAGCTGGCCAAGGTCTCACTCTCAGGCCAGAAGAACCTCTGCACAAAGGTTTGTGTGAAGGCTGTGCTTTCCTGTCCAGACCAGCAGAAACAGCTTACCAGCAGAAATGCTTAATGACTGAGCCCAGACTGGTGGAGTCACGTGGCTACAGCTTTGTTCCTGAGAAGCCAGCCAATTAGCAGTCCTGGTTATTATTTACATTTCATGCAATATATCACTAAACCAGTGTTGATGATTTATCATTTATATTATGGTATTGTCAGCATAATTTATTCAGATCATGCTGAGATACCTGGAAAATTAAGTAAAAGAAAAAGGAATGGCATTGACTCTATCGGTTCTCAAAGATATTTTTTTAGCTTCTCTCTCTCTTTAATGAGGAAATGTGTTAAGAAAAATCATGATCACTTAGCTACTAAATTGTTGTAGTATCATATGCATTAAAAGTTTCTTCAGTATTCTTTTTGGAGAATGACTTGGGCGTTTATTTCATTTTCTTTGGTAGCATTTACTTTCAGTCCATAGTCTTAAAGCAAAAAGAATAGTAAATGCAATTTTCTTTAGTGTAAAGTTCTGTGAATTAATATGAGACTGGAGGCTTCTCTCCCAATTTATAAAATGGTCCTATCGTTGTGTTATATTCTTATATTCCATTTACCTCACCCTTTAAGAAATAACTTGCTTGTCTGAATTAGAGATAAAATATCCTGGTCGGAGAAGGCGACAATCGTTTGGGCATTCTGGAGAAGCTACAACAGAGAGAGTTTTGAGCATCAGAGGCTTGGGTTCCGGGTTCAGGGTCTGCCTACTTCTGACTACACTAAAAATTATTGAGCTCTTGGACTGACGTCTTCTAAGTAGTGGCCCTGATGTTTCTCTAAGTGTGATTTCTGGGTTTCAGCACCCAGGCAGACTAGTTATGTCCCAGGTCTATTGAGTTAGACTGTCTGGGGAAAACATTCTGGAAAGACCAAACATTGTTGGTCTTTCTGACAAGTTTGCTGGTGATACTTTTTATAGTCTTGAGTTTAAAAACCACTGGTTTGGTACATTCTCAACGTAGCCTACAGCAGTCGCCTTTCTAGAGCTTGGCACTCTCAATGATATAGTTTCATATATAGCTCTCAATTATATAGTTTTGTGTGTATTGCTGAAACTTTGTATAAGAAGCAAATTTTTTGATGTAACTTTTATTTTAAAAGTTGAGCTTGATATTAATATTCAAGAAGACCCCAAAATGAATTATGGTATGACTCTCTCGTAATGATGAGCATCTTTCTACCAATCCACTCATATCGGGTTTTCTTCAAGTGAGGTTATGCTTATTTCTCAGCACACATGAGGGAAGGTATGAGCACCAGGTTCTTTGAATAAGTCTCCAATGCCTGCTTCTATGAGTCTTCAAAAGTATATGTTTAATGGATCCCTTTTTTCTGAGATCTTTATAAGAGGAATTCACATAGGGTTTCAAGGAAAATAGCACTATATACACTGGCCAAAGATTTGTGGGATACCAATATTGGGAAGAAGATCCACTTATTATACCATAAACTTCAGGAGATCTGCAGACAGGAATTCTTTCCTGCAGTGAGGGCTGTAGAAAAAAAATCCCTTTTCACACCATCTGCTCTCTCCCACCCTCCTGACCAGTCTCAGTTACTTGGATCTTACCATCAATTGACACCACAAAGTCTGCCAGTTAAACCATCTGTATCTAGCAGTGCTATGTGTAAATCTCTTTCTCTACTCAGAGACTCTAAGCTCCATGAGGTCAGGAGCCAAGTTTTACCTTACTGTTCTGCTGGTTAAAATTGCAAAGGCTTAGAAAAGACTTACATTCTCAAACCTTGATTTATATGGGTTTTATTATTTTTTTACCACCTATGTCTGGTTACCAATCATTGAAAGATGACCATGATTACTACCAGTGGGAAGCTTGCCTGTGTGCAGAGAATGCAATTTCTCTGCTTATCCTTTTTTTTTAATCTTTAGAATCTACTCAACTCTTGCCCTTTCCCAAATGCTTACTGAGTCTTTTTGGTGGTAACAGTCACACTATTAATAGGTCCAAGTGATGGGAACTTGACAATCAGCATTTTTTTGAACTTGAGATTCAGGGAAGACAATTTGTTTCTCTCAAGCAGTGGGGAGTGTTTGGCAGCCATAGTTCTTATCTTGGGAGAGAGGAAGAGAAAATATTGGTCAGAAGAATCAGGGCTGAGAAGAGCCAAGTTGGATATACTCTCTTCCAGGGTCCAGACCCCAAACCACTTCTTGTCCTTGGTTCCAAGAAGTGCCATGAAGTTATTCTGAAACTCACAACAAAGAAGTACAGTGAACTTTTCCAGTTAACGGATCCCCAATCACATACATACACATACACAAAACCTAAGTCTTATCGAACCTATTCAAACACATTCGAGCACCTAATTACTGGATGAAAGAGATGTGCCATTTATTCCCAGGTATGTTGTATCATGCTCCTTAATATTATTTTCTAGTTTCAGAGTCTGTTTTTTACTTGAATTATCACAATCTCATCTCAGTTATTTCTGTATTTTTTTCCTTGGCAGGCAAAGGCATCTTCTTCGGCTTATAGTTGTTTTAATAGTTGAAAGGCTAATAGAGAAGAGAGGAAAACATTCTGGAGGTGTGGTGGGGGGTGAGCATCAATTAGCAGAGGGCACAGTAGAAATGGGTCTATCCAGCCTTCTAAGATCGGGCATCAGCAAGATCTATAAAGTCCAAGGGCCCCAAGGACTTTATCACTTTTAGCCAGGAGCCACTCTGTGCTGACCACACAGGGGCCACATCTGAGGCGTTTTCCCCTGCAGCCCTGAGAAACAGTTGCCCCTTCAATGAAGTTCTAGTTATTTGATGGATAACCTCTGAAACATACAACTTTGTGACACTGACTTTTGAAAATGTTTTTAATATCTATGTTTATTCTTTTTTCCTGTTCTGGTGCAAAGCCTCATTCTGAGAGTGGGGAATGGGTCTCCTTGCACTCTCTGAACTCCATGAGCAGAGTGTGAAGTTGACTCAATGTCCAGGATAAGCAGACAAAGACGCAGAGATAGGGGAGGGAAGCTGAAGGAAATCACCACCCTCTGGTAGTGTCTAATCCAGAAGTTGATATTTTTTTTTTGTCTAAATATCCAATATCAGCACTTTAAAAACAATACAGGAAAAATAATCATTTTGTTTCACATATCAAAGACGTTTGTGGGAATATTTTCGTTTCTTTTCTGACTTAATAAAATATTTTTTAATGGGGATTTGGTTTGGGCCACACCTGGCAGTGCTCAGGGCTTACTCCTGGCTCTGTGCTCAAGGATGACTTCTGGTGGGCCTCAGGAGGCAATATGGGGTATCAGATTTTGAACCCAGGTTGACTGCATGCAAGGCAAGTGCACCATTCACTATACTATCTCTCTGGCCCCTTATTTATTTTTAATTAAGGTATCACAGTTACCACCAGAATTACCATTTATGTTTGAAGAGTACAATGATAGCACACTATTCCCACCACCTCTCTGCCGAAGTCTCTTCTCGTGATTCTCCCATCTGCCCCTCGCTTGTTGGACTCAGTTTCATAGCAGAATCTCAGGGTTTATTTTCATGGCCCATTATCTATTTCCTCTCTTTCTTTTTTTTGTATATCATATATGAGTGAGATCATTGGTCATTTTCTGTTTCACCTTCTGTCTTACTTCACTTACCATGACACCCTCCAGTAAAGAAGTCTTGTTAATTTTTAACTTTTTATGATGCCTAGTCAAATGAGATTTTATAAGATACATATTAAAATGAGCAGAGGCCAGGATTTGCTTGGCTGATGAATGGTCTCTTTAGATTTAATTGCTTATGAAAGATGCTTGTGGTTCATGTGTGGGGTCTGTCCTGAGCAGAGGTGATGACTGGATAACATCTTGTAAGAGGTTCATTTGAGTCCAGGGCCCAGGGGCTATTATATTATCTCTGGTCATAGAGAACAACCTTGCTTGTTTGGGTGGAGCACCATTTCTTTCTCCTTATTCCAGATAAACATGAAATCTGATAACCTGTAGGCATATGCATTGTCTTTTTTTAAAATGGCAGACTTTCCTACTCTCATGCAAATTTTGAATTAGGGTATTGATATTCAGTCAAAGCCATCCATTCTATGATGACCACATGCCAGGGTATGGCAAACACTAGCAATAAAAAAACATGACGGGATATTGAGAAAGAACAAGGAAGGACCATGGAAATTGAGAGTGAGGGAGAGTGACCTGGTTCTCAGAGTACAGGTGGGTGAGAAGAAGTCAGAGAGGAGCAAGTATCAAGAGCCAGGGAATCAGTGTTTTGTTCCCAGGGCCCAGAATTCAAGGCAGCCCATTTTATCATTTGCCTCACCTCACTTAGAATGAACATAAAAGTTATGGCAATATGATTTCCACAAGTGACTCTGTGGGCCACAGGACGTTAAATTCACAAAAGTAAGTCTCTGTTTATAAAGGAAAAATGGGCATCATGATTTTGCAGACCAGTTTCTGGAAGATGAGCTCGTGCATATACACCCAGGCTCAGGATTCATTCTCGAGATAACTAGTGACAACTTATTAAAAAGGCCTCCTGGGACAGATAATGTCTAAATATGTTTACCTTTAAAATCATGAACTTTTCAGTCTTCTGTTTAATTATTTTAATCACTTGTATCACTTCTATCACTTGTCTTCCGTTATTCATCGATTTGCTTGAGCGGCCACCAGTAACATCTCCATACGTCCTGTAGAGAGCAAGTATAGCCTAAGGGCATCCGCTTGCTCCAGGAACTCGAAGAGCCTTAGAGCATTCCTTTAGGTCATGGGAATGAGGTCTATAGTTATTTTAATAATAATTAACAATAATTATGTAATTATGACATTTTACTTTTGTCTTAAAAACTAAACTTTTCAGCTGTATAGGAATAACTCCTCATATTATAAATATGTAACAACAGTATTGACAAATACATTCATACATAGTTCCCCTCTATGACTCTTTTTTTGTATATCATATATGAGTGAGATCATTGGTCATTTTCTGTTTCACCTTCTGTCTTACTTCACTTACCCTGACACCCTCCAGTAAGGAAGTCTTGTTAATTTTTAACTTTTTATGACTGGTTTCTCTCATAATCATGAGGTCCATTGTTCCCATAGGTTCAGTCAACCTGAGGCCCACCAGTCATGAGTCATAGTTCCCCAAGACTCACAAACATGGGGCAGAGCTGCTACTGGCTCTCCCTGTGCCCAGCCAGTCATGAGGCACCCGGGAGGGATGGCAGGTTCTAGCCCTTGCCTGCCACCCCAGCAGAGCCTCACAACAAGCCAGACGACCCCCCCACTCCTTGAGGGCCTCCATTTTCCACATCTGGACTTCCCCCTCGTCAGAACTCCATCCAGCAGATCAGCCTATCACAGGTTCATCAATAAATGCTGGATTTTGAGATGACTACCAGAGTATGCTAGCCGCACAGCAGAGCCTGGCAAGCTACCCGTGTCGTATTTGATATGCCAAATACCGGTAACAATTATAGACCTCATTCCCATGACCTGATGGAATGGTTTGAGGCTCTTTATGTTCCCTGAGCAAGCAGGTGCCCCTGGGCTCTTCCTGTCCTTGGGACAGGTCATATGGAGATGTTACTGGTGCCCGCTCGAGCAAATTGATGATGAAAGGGAAGACAGTGATACGGTGATAATTCCCTCTATACGAATATGCTAACACACGCATGCACACACTGATCAGCTTGGCCAGATTGGAACAATTCAACAGAAGTCTCCTATCACCAAGCAGACACCCAGAGTTTGTGCCTGCCCATCAGCCCCGCTTAACAGCAATTACACAGTCCATGTGTGTGATGAGCTGCAAACTAAACATTTGTAAAAAAGGCTGTAATTAATGCAATTAGCTATTTACACGATAGCCCATAATGAATCCAAAGGCATCGTTATTGACTATTGAGTAAATAATCTGACATTAAAAAGTCAATGATCTGCAAATGAAAAATTCTCTCTCTTTTTTAAAGGAGAAAAGATGAAGGGAAGAAAATTAAGGAAAAGAGGGAAACAAGCAACAAAAAAATCTCAGCAAAGATGTCATTGCATAATAGTCCATTATACCTCAATTGAGCCATCACGGACTGTCAAAAAAAATGCACAATAGACCACAATGGCTTAATCATGTCAACATTTTGCATTTACATATTTTTTAAATCAAAGGATATTGAACTACAAAAGCTGAGTCTTTGGATTTCCATTTGATTATACTTTTTGGGGATATACTGACCAGTCGCTCATGAGGCGCCCGGGGGGATGGTGGGGTTCTAGCCCTGGCCCACCATCCCAGCAGAGCTCGCAACAAGCCAGAAGACCCCCACTCCAGAGGGGCCTCCATTTTCCACATCGGACTTCTCTCTCATCAGACCTCCACCCAGCAGACCAGCTATCAGCGCTGGCTCGCGCCCGGCTGCCGGTTCATCAATAAATGCTGACTTAGAGGTGCCTACAAGAGTATCTACCTGCCGGCAGAGCCTGGCAAGCTACCCATGTTGTATTTGATATATGCCAAATACCAATAACAATTATAGACCTCATGAATGGATTGGGGCTCTTTATGTTCCGGAGCAAGCAGATGCCTTGGGCTCTACTAGCATGAGACAGGACTAGGAGATGTTACTGGGGCCCGCTAGAGCAATCGATGAGAACGGAAGACAGTGATACAGTGACAGTGATACTGATTGGGGACAGACTGAATTCCCTCTGACCACCTTCCAGGGAGATGCATTCTCTGGGAGACTCCTAGATGTTTCCATTGCTTGCTCAGTTTGTGAGAGCCAGAATGGAACTACAGGGATTCAGAGAAGCAAAGTTATGGGGCAAGAGGACGTACTCCGTAGCCCTGGTGTCACTACAGCAGAAACAGAAATGGTGAGCTTTGGTGTGTCCTGGACCGAGAACATGAATTGACCTGTGACCTATGGCAGGATCACAGCTTATTCTCTTTCCCACAAACATGACTTTCAGGTCACAGACATTTGTCATGCTTAGATAGAGTCTCAGAACAAAGCAGTCCCTTCCAAAGTTAGAACAGACCACTGAAGCAATCTTACCCCTGAGCAATACTTAGATCTTTGTGACCGGTCGTTTTCTGCTTTTTTGTTTGTTTTTAGTTTTTTGCTTTTTGGGTCACACCTGGCAATGCTCAGGGGTTACTTCTGGCTCTGCACTCAGAAATTACTCCTGGAGATGCTCAGCGGACCATATGGGATGCCGGGATTGAATCCACGCCTGTTGCATGCAAGGCAAACACCCTACTTGCTGGACTATCGCTCTGGCCCCCGTTTTTTGCTTATACATGGACTACTGTAGCCTGATGGTCTGCTGGGATTAAAACCAGTTGTTCTGATAGGCGCTCCCCACTTTCTGCCTCCACCTCATTTGCTCCTCTTCTTGCTCTTTTTTTGGGAAAGGATAGGGAAAGTTGACATTAATTATGCTTCATTTTATTATGAAAATAACTGTGACTGGGACTGATAGGATAGCATAGAAAATAGGGTGCTTGCCTTGCATGCGGCTGACCCAAATTTGGTCCCTGGCATCCCATATGGTCTCCTGAGCACCACCAGGAGTAATTCCTGAGTGCAGAGCCAGGAGTAACTGCTGAGCACCACCATGTGTTCCAAAAAGCAAAGGAAAAGTCTGTAGTTCATATGTAGGGTTCTGGCCTGGGCAGAGGTAATGACTGGATGAATATTTTGCAAAATCATGAGGTCAATTGTTCCCATAAAAACAGACACTTACTTTTGTGACTTTAACTTCCTGTGAGCACAGAATCTTTGGGAAGTCATGTTACCATATTTTTATTTCATTCTAAAAACGAGCACGTTTTAAGCTCTGTTGTGACTTTAACTTCCTAGAGCAAGAATCTTTTTGGGAAGTCATGTTACCATACATTTTATGTTCATTCTAAGTAAAATGAGGCACAGTTTTAAGCTCTGTTGCCCAATTGCTGTGGGCAGGCAATCATAGAGCTAGCTGCATCTATCTCCTGTCACAGAAACACAGAAATTTAACCAAATTATCAATTCAAATCTTGATATTTTTGCATAAAGTTTCTGTAGGCAGAGAATTAAGTAGATAGTGTGGCTTAGAAGAGAAACATTTTAAGGTTCCCTCTGCCAATCAACTGTGAATTACGTGGTGGCCATGCAGTACTGGACAGGACAGGTAGCAAGATCTAGTGGCAACTGTTGGGTATGCAGGAAAAGGCTGAGGGCAACCCATTAGACTTCTCTAGAGTTTGGCCCATAGAAGAAAGAATGCTGACTAGAGTCTCCAAAGAGACAAAATACATGAATGCATTTTGATTCAGTGGTTTCTCATAACCCAGCTCATTAGTAATCATAAGAGTAGCTGCAGCCCTTGTTTGCTTAGCACCTCAGAGTTACCTTGCACCCCATGTTGTTCCCACATGCACACCACCATTGCCAATACCTACAACTCTGGAACTCAATACACACTGAACGAGAAATTTGCTGGTGGACTAAGTGGATGATTATGTCTTGAATATAAATATTTGCATTACATATAAAGTATCTTGCACAGAGAAGGAGATTAACTTGTCCAGAGTTGCAGATCAAGCTGATGGCAGAACTTGGCTTCGAAATAAGATTTTTCTTGTCTCTTTGTCTGTGCCATGATCTTTCCAAGTATAAATATGAAGCAACAGACTCAGGGAATTTTCAAGGCATAGGGCATCAGACTTGAATTGAGTTACTTCCGCCAGGCATGGGAACAGGAGACTGTGTTCTTCTCTGTGTCTCCGGTCTGTACCTACTAGAAATTTCTGTCTTTTTTCTTCATTCCAATGCAAAGTGATGAGGACTGCTAAGTCAAAAGCTCTCATCATTGTAGTCTAGAGAGAAACCTGGGTTACTGGTGGGATGCTCCATGTGTTGCAAGTCAGTTAAAAAGACAAAAAATTGTGCTTGGATTTCAGAGTACTTTCTGGAAATCCAAATATGTTTTTTTTTACCAATAAGCATGTGTTTCTTGCTCCTGTGGTAGGTTCACACAACCTTATTGGGGTGAGATATGTGGGTGAAGGATAGAACAAGTTTTGTGTACTGGATGAAGCAAAGTTTCACTGCCACCAATTTTAGAGAGTTGCCTCTATTTTGAGGATTAGACAGGAATGGTGTGTCACTAGGTTAATAAAGCCAGGTGAAATGTGTGCAGCAATTAAGGACAGGTCCAGGGACCTTTCATTGTCTACCCTATGATATCACCATTGTTCTTAGCCCAATATCCAAGATGGAGGCAAATGAGTTGTTTTAGTCATATGTGGGTTTCTGAGCAAGATTTAAGTTTTTATACCTTTCTATCTCATGATCCCCTTCTGTGGTAGACTATCTCTGCCATCTCTCCTTGGTGTGATGGCTTTCAAGCATTGTTGTCTGTGCTGTTGATTAAACAAAACGAAGCTGATTACAGCAGGTGGCTCAGAGTAGACAGGCATAGGTATTGCTACCAAGGCACTGAGAAACCATTTATCAAAGTTTTATCTGATCTGAAGCTCTGGATTTATCAGTCACTGCTTGCAAATGGCATCCAGCCCAGCCCTGTCTGAGAGCATCTGGAGCAGGCTTTGGCCTCTGCAGAGCCGCGCCCAGTGAGAACAAAGCTTTGATCAGCATGGTGAATGAGGCATTCTTGGAGGCAGTGAAAATTTACAGATTTTGCCCCAAGAGACTATTCCATTTGAGGTTACCTCTTAGTAAAGACTTGACATTACCCTGTTGAGGAAAGCAAATTTGTGTTTCTAATTGGCAGGTAGGAAGTACACACAGGTCAACTATAAATCCTAAGATTAACCAGAAACTTGCTCCCCTGGTGAGAGTGCTAGGTAAGATCACTGAAGTCTTGGTTCTCTCTCTCTCTCTCTCTCTCTCTCTCTCTCTCTCCTGTCTCTCTCTGTCTCTCTCTTCTCTTATGGTCTTTGGACCACACCTGGTATTTCTCAGTGTTTATTCCTAGGTTTGCACTAAGGCATCATTCCTGGTGGTGTTCTGGGAACCATATGCTGAGGATTGAATCTGGGCTGGTCACATGCAAGGCAAATACCCTACACACTGCATTATCTCTTAAGCCCCAATCTAGTTTCTTTTTTTTTATGACAAGTGTCAGCCAGAGGCTGACACAGAGTCCTTAAAGTGTAGTGACTAGAAAGACAAAGTCAAAGGTCTTCTCTTGTAAGATTACAAACTCACTAGATATAAAGAACAACAGATTTGTCTGCATAACAATCAAAAGAAAATTTTATCTAGTGGACATCATGCTTCTGCCATGGCTGGGAACAGAAGACTGCATTATTCTGTATGTCGCCTTTCTGTATGTACTAGGAAACGTCTGTCTTTTCTTTATTCCAGTGCAAAGTGACCAGGGCTGATATGACAACAGTTCTCATTTGTGTGGTCTAAAAGAAAAACCTGGGGTTATTGGTAGGATGTGCTGGGCATTAAGCAGCTAGTCTTGGGGCCTGACTCTTTCCCACCATAAGACCTACTGGTGGGACTCAGAAGTGGGCTCTTTTTAAGGTAATAAAACTTCCTAAAGCCCAATGGTTACGCCCACAAGAGAACAGCACCTGTGTACAGGACAGGATGTGCCTGGCCTTCTGACGATTTTGTTGCAATGGCTCAGGATGCTATTTGTGCTTTGTATCCCCTCTACCTAGAAATGTATAAAAGGCCTAAGCTATGCTCAGTAAAGGAGGGCTGCTCTCCAGAACTCCCTGGTGGGTTGGTGTCTTTCTTTTTCCCTTTCTCAACAGCGGCAAGGCCGAGTTTCTCCCAAGTCCATCCCTCTCCTTTTCGCAGGGATGAAGTCCGGCAAGATCTAGGTCTCCTTTATTCATGCCGGGGCTGCTGGCCAGGGCCCTCGACATCATGCCCATGTATTGTGAGAGTTGGGAAATCATACTTTCAAAGGCAAAGAACTAAAGAAACTGAAGAGGAAATCACAGCAATAGAAAACTGGAATGTGGAAAACATGTTTAGTAAAGTTTGTTAGGTAGTAGAGCATAACAGTTTGTAGTTGGTACAACTGGTACCAGTAGAGAAAGCTAATAGTTCACATGCGTACACAGCAGGATGACACATGGACTCAGGCATTGTCCGAGCTCTTGGTTACACCAACCCCACACTTCTCAAACATGTTCTTGACAGCCATCCAGAGAATAGGGTAAAAAGTCGAAGCAATAAACAATAGGAGAGAATGGATACAAATAGTATAGGACTACTATAGACATTTCTAGATCTGAATTAAAGAACTTTGAAGGATAAAGAGTTGATTCAGAAGAATTTAAAGAGAATTTCTGGTGACGGAAGAATAACAATTTTCAGGTTCAAAACCCAGTTCAGTGGCACACAACATAGCCTAATGCTGTGAATTTCATGAATGATGATAACAGAAATAGAGATTGAGAAAGACGGTGGGTAACAGGAGCTTCAATATCCTCATCAATAACACTAGAAACCAGAAAACAAAGGGTCAGTGATTTCAAAATTCTGAAGAAAACTGATGACCATCTTGAAATTCTCTATCCAGCAGATGAACTAAGCACAATGATAGAAGTAAATTATTTTCAGATATATGGAAAGTGAAAAACTCATTTTCTGATTTTTAAGCCAAACATAGAAGCACTCCATTACCAAAATGGAGTAAAACAAGAAGCAGAAAGATATGCAAAGTCAAAGCAGAAGCTCCCACATGTAGAAATAATGTCGAGATGATAGCTGTGAACTTGGCCAAGGGGCATACTTCTTCATGAAATAAAATTTGTTATGCATTGGAACTTCTTGAGAATTGATTTTGAAAACTGAAAATCAATTCTTTGAGTTTAATTAATTAAAGTATATGGAGACTTAAAAAATAACACCTACAAAAAATAAAACTATTGCCTCCTAGGAATATCATTTTATGAGAATGAAAATAGATGATTATTTGTATATTGCTTGACATTAATAGATTTACATTGTCATATAGCAACCACGTTCATATTAGTATTTGCATAGCACTACCAAATGTTAGACTAACCAACATTATAACTCAATGTTATTAGAAGGGTAGCGAATTAAAGGAGTACTTGTGTGGTTGGGCTAGAGGAAAGAAGGACTGAAATGCCATTTTCTTAAGAGAAAAGTATATAGACAATGACTTGCTGGGGAAAAGTCACAAAGGATATTTAACTACCAAACCATCCACACTGATTTAGAAACATGAGGATAAAATGAAAATAGTCAGCAGGAAAGTACTGTCTATATAGAAATGATAAAGAGAGGTGGTATGTGTGTGTGTGTGTGTGTGTGTGTGTGTGTGTGTGTGGGTGTCCGTGTCTGTGTCTGTCTGTGCTGTGTGTGTGTTCAGGAAATTGTGTTTCTATAACAGAGCTATTGTGTTTAGAAATGTTCCAAAGCTTGTAAACATTGAATTTGAGCTTTGTGAAGCTAAAAACTGGTAAAGTGGGACTGGAGCGATAGCACAGCGGGGAGGGGTTTGCCTTGCACGCCAGTTGACCTGGGTTCGATCCCTGGCATCCCATATGGTCCCCAGAGCACTGCCAGGATTAATTCCTGAGCAAACCCCTGAGCGTTGCCAGGTGTGATCCAAAAAGCAAAAAAAAAAAAAAAACTGATAAAGTACCATCGATTTCATCAATGAAGTCTGAGTTAAATGAATATGTGTTTGAAAAAATACAAGAGTAAATGAAAGAGGTATAGGTTTTTAAAGTTTATAATTTTTCTGTTTATTGAGATATAATTGTGTGAGATATAATTGTATAATTGTGTAAGTATAAGATGTAAAATTATATTGCAAAATGATGTTCATTAGAGTGTTGTCTAATACCTCCATCACATCACAAAATTGCTACTTCTTTTTGCATTGAGAATATTTAAGCTGTACTCTCTTAACAACTACAAGTTTTTTTTTTGTCACACCCGACAATGCTCAGGGTTTACTCCTGCTCTGCACTCAGGAATTACTCTCTAGTGGTGCTCCGGGACCTTATGGGATGCCGGGATCGAATCCGGTCGGCCGCATGCAAGGCAAACGCACTACCCACTGTACTATCACTCCGGCCACCTCAACTTCAAGTTTATAATACAGAATGACTATATGACAGTGAAATATAAACTCTATAAACACTATCTTCAGAATATATTCTTTTTTATTTTATTTTATTTTTTAATTTTTTTGCTTTTTGGGTCACACCGGCAATGCTCAGGGGTTTCTCCTGGCTCTGCACTCAGGAATTTCTCCTGGCGGTGCTTGGGAGACCATATGGGATGCCAGTGATCGAACCCAGGCCGGCATGGGCCAGCTGTGTGCAAAGGCAAACACCCTACCAGCTGGGCTATCGCTCTGGCCCCAATATATTCTTTTTAAATATTGTGGTGTTTATTTATATTGTTTGGTTTTGCTTTTTAGGTCACACCCGGCAATATTCAGGATTTACTCCTGTCTTTGCACTTAGGAATTACTCCTGGTGGTGCTCAGGGGACTATATGGGATTCCAGAGATCAAACCCGAGTTGACTGCTGTGCAAGACAAATGTCCTACTGCTGTGCTGTCACTTCTGCCCCCGCCCCAGTATGTATTCTTATAACAGGAAGTTTGTGTACTTCAAAGAAAAATTCTCCCATTTCCCTGTGCATCAGTCCTTGGGAATCACTTAACTGTTTTTCTGAGACTGGATTGTTTTAGACTCTGTGTATAGTTGAGATCATTGAGTATTTGCTTTTTTATGTTTTATTTACTTCACTTAGCATAATGTCCTCAGGGTTCATCCATGTTGTCACCGATAGGAGAAAAAATTTTCTTTTTCTGTTGCTTAACATACTCATCTTCTTTATTCGTTAGCAGTGTAAGCTCATTTTCTTTACCCATTAATTCGTTAACGGATACTTAGATGGTTCTATATTTTGGCCATTGTGACTAATACTACAAATAAGCATGTAAGTAAAGTACTTTACTATTTAAAAAAAATTTCTTTAGTTATATTCCAATTAGTGAAGTTGTTGGATCAAATGCAATTTTAATGTTTTAAACCATTTTTAATTGAGGTACTGGGGTTTACAATGCTGTCAATTATACTTTTATATTTTTTAAAATTTTATTAGCTAAATTTTTATTTTTATTTTTAAATATTTTATTATACCACCGTGAGATATACAAGTACAAGGATGTTTATGTTTTCGGTTTTGGTCATACAATGTTCCAGCACCCATCCCTCCACCAGTGCCATTTCCCAAGACCAATGTCCCCATTCCCTTCCCCCTCCCTAGCCTGCCTCTATGGCAAGTTCTTTATCTATCTATCTCTCTCTCTTTCTCTCTCTCCTCTTTCTCTTTCTCTTTCTCTCTTCCTTCTCTTATACACTGTGGGTTGCAATACATACATTTAGAGGTTATCGTGTATTCCTTTGACTATATTCAGTGCTCAGTTTTAGGCTGGTATCATTTTCAATGATTACTAGCACACTGTCAATGTTTCCTTATCTGTCTTAGCTACCTTCTGATTCCCACATATTTGTGGTAGATTCCACCTATTGACAAGACCTCCTCATCCATGTTTTCCCTAACCTTGGATATTGTTATCATACTATACGTTATATAATATATATAATATATAATATGTATAATATATGATATATAATATATGTAATATGCACACATATAATATATATATTTATGTCATGCAAATAAATGCAGTCATTCTATATCTGTCTTTTTCCTTCTGACTAATTTCACTCAACACGATCCTCTCCATGTCCATCCATTTATAGGCAAATTTCATAACTTCATTTTTTCCTAACAGCTGCGTTGTATTCCATTGTGTAGATGTATCAAAATTTCTTTATTCAGTCATCAGTTCTTGGGTACTCTGGTTGTTTCCAGATTCTGGCTATTGTTAATAGTGCTGCTATGAAAATAAAAGTGCAGATGTTGTTTCTGCTGTGTGTTTTTTGCTTCCCAGGGTATAATCCCAGGAGTGGTATGGCTGGGTCAAATGGGAGTACAATTTCTAGTATTTGGAGGAATGTCTGTATTGTTTTCCAAAAAGACTGTACCAGTCGACATTCCCACCAACAATGGATGAAAGTCCCTTTCTTCCCACAGCCAAGCCAGCAATTGTTGTCCTTGCTTTTTTGTGCCAGTCTCGGTGGTGTGAGGTGATATCTCATTGTTGTTTTGATTTGCATCTCTCTGATGATAAGTGATGATGAGCATTTTTTCATACTCCTTTTGGCCATTCGAATCTCTTCCTTGTCAAAACTTCTGTTCATTTTTTTCTCCTCATTTTTTGATGGGGTTGGTTGTTTTCTTCTTGTAAAGTTATACCAGTGTCTGATATATCCTGGATATTAGTCTCTTATCAGATGGGTATTGGGTGAATATTCTTTCCAATTCTGTGGATTGTCTTTGTATGTTGGTCATTGTTTCTTTTGTGGTAAAGAAGCTTTTAGTTTCATATAGTTCCATATGTTTATCTTTGCTTTTAATTGATTTGTTAGTGGTGTTTCATCTTTGAAGATACCTTTAGCTTCAATGTTGTGGAGGGTTTTTCCTATATTTTCTTCGGTGTACTTTATGGATTCAGGTCTGATATTGAGATCTTTAATCCATTTTGATCTGACTTCTGTGCATGGTGTTAGACAGAGGTACAAATTCATTTTATTAGATGTAGCTGCCTAGTTTTCCCAGCACTTGAAGAAGCTTTCCTTGCTCCATTAGTACTTTTTGCTCCTTTATCAAAAATTAAATGATCATGCATTTGAGGATGTGTGTCAGGATACTCAACTCTATTCCACAGGTCTGTTTTTACTCTAATACCATGCTATTTTAATTACTACAGTTTGAAGTTGGGAAAGGTGACTCCTCCCATATTTTTTCCCTAAGCATTTATTTAGCTATTCATGGGGATTTATTATTCTGTACAAATTTCAGGAGTTTTGGGTCAATTTCTTTGATGAATGTCATCGGTATTCTTATAGGGACTGCATTGAATCTGTATAAAGCTCTAAGGAGTATTATAATTTTGACAATGTTGATTCTCCCAGTACATGATCAGGGAATGTGTTTCCATTTCCTCGTGTCCTCTTTTTATTTCTTGAAGCAGTGTTTTGTAGTTTTCTTTGTACAAGTCCTTCACACTATTAGTTAAGCTGATACCTAGGCATTTGATTTTATGTGGCACAATAGTGTTTTTAATGCATATGTCTTCCCATTAACACACCCATCACCAGAGTTAGCTTCCCTCCACAGTGTCCTAAGGTCCTTTTTGAGCTTCCTCTCCCATGTAAGCTCATTTCTATAGACAAAGTCTTCAGTTCTGATGATTTTAACTATTTGTTGTTTTCTTACTGTTTCTTTTTTTATACCACATATGAGAGAGATAACTTTAAACATATTTATTGTGGTGGTAGTGTAACCTACACACATATAGATGAATAGAGCTAAACTACTTAAATTCCACAAAGTTGTAAATCCATAAGTTGATAGAATATTTTTCAAAAACTGTATATCATTTTATAGGTATACAAATTAAAAAATTAATATCTCGAAAAATCCTGTGCTAATAAATTTTGATTTTTACATGGAAAATGCAAATTTTACTAAGAGTGAGGAGAGTTAAAAATAGTTTAAGGGTAAAATATGAATAGGCCTATACAGCCATAAAAGTGTGCTTTATCCTAAGAAAGAAAATATTGACTCTATGTTAGATAATATTGTATTGCATATACTGTTTAAGTATCTGCATTAATAATATAATAAAAATCTCTATGGATTAAAAATAACACATGGCCAGGCATAGAACATTCAATTTAAATGAGATGCTAGTTAATTATTTAAAACGTATAACATTCCTTAGCAAGAACAAACCTTTCTTAATCTAGAATAGAACATTCATAAGTACTATGAGTGATGGCCATACTCAATGCCAATTGCTGAAGTTTGTCTTGTCTTTTAAAGAAGCTCCTTTAATGCTTCTTGCAAAACTGGTTTCAAGGCTATGAACTCCCTAAATTATGGTCTGTCTATGAAACTCTGTCATACCTTCATATCTGAATGAAACCTAATTGGATAGCGATTCTTATATCCCTCCATTCTCTTTTTGCTCCCAGAGACTCATTTAATAAATCTGCTGTGACTCTTAATGGACTTTTTACTGTGTGCAAGTTTTTTTAATTGAGTATAAATTTTTTTGAAAAGTATTAAATAGCCAGGAGATACAAAGTTGCTCATGATTGAATTTTAGACATACAACACAGTAGGAATATAATACCCAAAGACAAAAAAATAAAGGTAGGGAAACTTTTGGGTCAGAGAAGAGATCACTATGAATATAATAATAGAAAGTGATCACTCTAGACAAAAACTGAGTGCTGAAAGGAGTTAAAGTGCTATGCATAATACCCTTTTAGTAACTATATTGCAAAACACGGTTCCTAAAAGCAAGTTCTTTATTCTATTATTTTTTTCTTTTTGTGTCATACCTTCCGATGCTCAGGGGTTACTCCTGGCTCTGCACTTATGAATTACTCCTGGTGGTGCTTGGGTGACCCTATAGGATGCCGAGGCAAACTCCTTACCTGCTGAACTGTCTTTCTAGCCTAGTTCCTTTTCCTTGATCTTGCAGCTTTCAATGTTGTGTTTCTATCATTTGTCATTCTGAGATACATGTCTCCAATGTATCTTGGAGTTTTTCTATTTGGGTCTGTTTTTGCTGACACCCTTCAGACTTTTGGGTCTTAGTGCCTTTACTATTCAAAAATAGGAAAATTTTATCTATGATTTCTTTAACTAGAGTTTCTTCATCAAATTCACCTTTCCTGCACTTCAGTGACTCTAAAATTGTTCCTCTTGAACTCATCCCATAGTTCTATGGTGTGCTAGTTTTGTTTTTTAGACTTTTTTGACCTTCTGTTATTTTCTAGAGATTTCTCCATTTGGACCTCTTCAATCTTTTTCTCAGATACAATTATTCTCTCAGCAGAGTGTCTATCGTTTTAAAATATCAAATACTCTACTTTTTATTCATATATTTCTGATTGCAATTTTCTCATTTCAACTTTCATGCTTTCTTATACATCGCTGACTCCCTATACTATCTTTGAGCTCATTAAGCATCCTTACCATGGTGTCATTAAAGTTATTTTCTTGAAATTTAGAGTTAGTTGGTTCTGTTTTAGCTCTCTGTGGTATTGTTTTCACTCACTGAATTAGGTGGATTTATTCACATCTCCCCAACTGTGCTTGTGCTTAAGATGAATCTTTGTAGTCTCCACCCCCAGTTCTGGGAGATTAGGCTAGGAATTGCTCTTCTCCTATCCTGCCTGTTTTCACCCAGGAATGGGAAGTAAAACTGTGAGCACTGTGAAATTTGATGAATCTGCATCACAGTTCAAGAACTGTGATGTGGGGTTCAATAATATAGAGGTAAGCTGTGGAGGTTACCAAGACCTCACTGGAATGGAGGGGAAATCCTCTTCTTGTTCCAAGAAGGCCCTGGAGATACCAGTCAGGAGATTAATCTCATCTGGAAGGGTGGGGGAGCAAGCACAGGAGATCAGATGTGGAGCTGGGTTCTTGATATTTGGAAGTCAGATCTGTTACTTCAGGAACCCAGCTGAAAGGGAGAGGAATCTGCCTTCTCTTCCCAAAAAGGCCAGGCGATGCCAGCTAGTATATTCATCTCACTGGAAGGGTGAGGGGGCAAACAAATGATCAGGAGATATGAGATGGCCTGTGATTCTTATTCTAATCTAAAATTAAAATGCAAAAACTAAATTTAATTATAATTTTAAATTTCTTAAGAACTCTCCATTCCGATGGTGACTATATCAATTTATATCCCAATCAATAATGTACAAGTGCTTTTTACTCCCAAACACTTATTATCTCATATCTTTCTGATGATAGACATTATAACAGATTTAAGGTGACATGTTAATCTTATATTCTGTAACTTTATTGAATTCACTATTCTACAGTTATTTTGGTGGGGTTTTAAGATTTTAGGTATAAGATAGCATCAGCAATAAACAAAGACAATTTTATTTTCCAATTTGAATTCCTATTGTTTATATTTTGGTTCTCTGGCTACAACTATTACATTGAACAGAAGTGGTGAAAATGAAACCATTTTTGTTTTATTCTGAACATTTATGAACAATTTTGTTCTATTCTGGATTTTAGAGAAAAATTTGAAATATTTTACCATTGAGTGAATATAAATGGGTAGTTTTATCATAGATTTTTTGGTTATTGTATATCTTTCTGTTTATTTTGTTTTAGGGGCTATACTCTGCTGTGCTCAAGGCTTACTCTTGGCTCTGTGCTCAGGGATAGCACCCCATGGGCTTGAGGGACCACATGGGCTGCTGGGAATAAAGCCTGGGTTAACTATGTACAGGGCAAATGCTTTACCTATTGTACTACCTCTCAGGCCCCAATGTATATTTCTTAGGTACCAAACAGGTTGAGTGTGTATTTTTAGTCAAATATTTTTTGGTATCAATTGATAATATCTAAGATTTTGTTATTCATTCTATTAATATGCTGTATCACATAAATTTATTTGCATGTGTTGAAGCATCCTCGTATTAGATGTAAGGGATGCATTAGATCACAGTGAATGATCCTTTTAATTGATACTGAATTTGGTTGACTAGTAGTTTTGCAAACTTTTGCCGCTGTAGTCAACAGGGATGTCAGTTGTAGGCTTATTTTATTCTTTTGGTTGCAGGATAATTCTGGGATTATAAAATAGGTTTGGAATTATTTCCTAATCTTCAATTGTAGTGAGCTATATTATAGAAAAAATTTGACAAATATTAAGCTTGCATTTAAATATTTGGTAGAATTCAGTAATGAAATAATCTTAAAATTTTTCTCTTTAGAGATTTCTGATTACTGAGTTAATAGCTTACTACTCAATATTAGTATGTTCAGATTTTTATATTAAATAGTGATAGGTCATTTAATTTTTTAGAATTTGTCCAAATCTTATAAGCTATCCAGTTTTTTGATTTATAATTATTCATATTATTTTATATTAATTTGTATTTTTGATGTTCTTTGCAATGGTTCTTTTTCAATGTATTTATTTGGGTATTATCTTTTATTTCTTAGTCTGCATAAAATTTGTTAATTTTGTATTTATAATAAGCTCTTAATTATTTCTGTTCTTTTGTTTATTTGTTTTCTTTTGTGTTTTTCTAAGACCTTGAGGTTTAAGAGATATTTCATTTATCTAAATGTAATTTTATAAATATATTTCCTTTTAGACCTGCTTTTGCAGCCATTCATAGGATTTTATATGCTATGATGAGTAAAAGCTGAATTTAATGTTATACTTCTGTTTATATTTTTTCTTTATATATGTTATGTATAAATATGTATATATCTTTATATATGTTATACTTTTTTGTGCATATTTTTATATTTTCATCTTATAAATCAGGATTATTGTCTTTCATTTTGGAAAGCATTTCTTTTTTTTAATTTTTTATTATACTGCAGTGAAACATACAGTTACAAAGGTGTTCATAATTAGTTATTGGTAATACAGTATTCCAGCACCCATCCCTCCACCAGTGCCTCATTGTCACCACCAGTATATGCACAACCCCTCCCTCCCATCCCTGGGTGTATCTCAGTAGCAGTACTGAGGGGGTACCTCAGTAGCAGGTACCCCCTTTTCCCCTCTTTTCTCTCTCTGTCTCTCTCTGTCTCTGCATCTCTATCCCCCTTCTTTTACACATTGCAGCTAGCCCTGCAGACATTTAGGGTTTATCATGTAAGTCTATTTGTGTACATTCAATGGTGAGTTCTAGTCTGACATTACCATTGCCTACACTCAGTAAAACACTGGTATATATTTATATCCCATTAATGAATGCAGTCACTCTATATCTGTATTTTTTCCTTCTGAATAATTTCACTCAGCATGATAGTCTCCATGTCCATCCATTTGCAGGTAAATTTCACAATTTCGTCTTTTTTGACAGCTGCACAGTATTCCATCGTTACCACAGTTTCTTTAGCCAGTCCTCTGTTCTCAGATACTTAGGTTGTTTCCATATTCTAGCTATTGTGAATAGCGCAGTGATGAATAAAGAAGTACAGATAGTGTTTCTGCTATGTGTTTTTCAGTCTCTTGGGTATATTCCCAGGAGTGCTATTGCTGGATCAAATGGGAGCTCAATATCTAGTTTTCGGAGGAATGCCCATATTGTTTTCCAAAAGGGGCTGGACCAATCGGCAGTCCCACCAACAGTGGATGAGAGTTCCTTTTTCTCGCCATCCACACCAGAACCGGTTGTTCTTGCTATTTTGGATGTGTGCCAGTCTCTGTGGTGTGAGATGGTACCTCATTGTTGTTTTGATTTGCATCTCCCTGATAATTAATGATGAAGAGCACTTTTTCATATGCCTTTTGGCCATTCGAATTTCTTCTTTTTTGGAAGCTTCTATTCATTTCTTCTCCCCCATTTTTTGATGGGGTTGGCTGATTTTTTCTTGTGAAGTGCTACGAGTGCCTGATATATCCTGGATATTAACCCCTTGTCAGATGAGTATTGGGTAAATATCCTTTCCCACTCTGTGGATTGTCTTTGTATCTTGGTCACCATTTCTTTTGAGGTGCAGAAGCTTTTCAATTTTATATAATCCCATTTGTTTATCTTTGCTTCCATTTGCTTGGTCAGTGGTGTGTCGTCTTTAAAGATACTTTTAGTTTCGATGTCGTAGAGTTTTTTCTATGTTTTTTTCAATGTACCTTATAGATTCATGACTGATATCTGACATGACATCTTTATTAAAATAAAGACCTTTTTAAATAAGACCGAGAGACTTCATCACTGATAATCCTACCTTATAAGAAATATGACCTCTTAAGAAGAACAACTTTGTTTGGTAAAATTTTATGTTGGGAGCGTTATTTCTTTGCACTGTTAATATAGACTTGAATTAGATCTTCCAGAGTCTTTGATATGGCATTCCTATGGAAATTCCCTTTGTGAGTTTTTTCTTTTCCAATTTTAAATATTTAAAAAAATATTTTATTGTAATATGTCCTGGACAAGATATTTTTATATTGAGATTTTGGGAAAAGCTATAAGCTTCATGAACCTGGATGTCCAAATACTTCTCAGGTTTTAAACATTCTTAGTCATTATCTCTTTCAACAAGATTTCTCTCATTTACTCCCAGAGGGGAGAAGTTGTTGAGAAGATACTAAAGTGTCAATTTGAGCATGCTAAAATTGAGATGTTGAGAACAGCATCCTATTCTCCAGTTTGATGTTGCCATAATGGAAAGGAAAAATATTTTGCCTGAATGGAAAGAGTAAACTAGTGGGACTTTTCAACAGTCTTTTACTCAGTTGGTTAGTGCCCTGAGGGGTTTGTCCTGGGTTATCAATGATGGGAAACCACACTAATTGTATCCCTTGATTCTTCAATAGAGAAAAAAATTCCTAATAGGAAGTATTCTTTTCACATAAGAAGTAAGGGAACAAGTTTTCTAGGAAGCTGATGTTTGAATAAAATTTATAGGTGTATCTCTTTTTTATTTAAGTGGAATATTTTGGCAATAATTTGCTTGAAAACAGAGAAGTCCTCACTGTCAACTACAATGTATTTGTTGAATACTTATTCAGATATAGAATTTTTTGAAAGCCGTGGACCCAGAAATAAATGAAGTGTAGATATAATGCTAGCTTTTGACTTTTGATTCTGCAATCCAATTTTTTCTTCATCTCCATTTGTCTGAGTAAGTTAATTTTGGTCCAAATTCATAATACCCAGAATTTGGTCTAAATTCATAAACACACTTGATTTCAAAAAGGCAAGTGAGGTCATTACTTCATAGGAGTTTGAAGTATAGAAGCATTATGTGTATGAAGGAACGGAATGTGGGGTCCTGAATAATCTTTAATAGAGAAAGTAAGTGTATCTCTTTGGGAACCCAAAGGAATATCCCTTGCACAGGATGGAGAGATGAAAGATGACTTTTGTAGTTGCTAACTCTAGTCAGAAAATAGAGTAGGATGTGGAGAAAATGTGGGGTTATTTTTCTTTAAGTAAAAATATTATAAGCATCAGATTTAGCTTAAATGCCACTGCAAGAACTGTCCCCAATATGAGTTCTCTTATTTTCATATCATAGTGTTATCTGTTCTCTCATTCACTGCTTTCCTTCTTTTCTTCCCCCTTTCTTCTCTCTCTTCCTCTCACCTCCCTCCCTCTCTTTCTTCCCCATTCTTTTCCATCTTACTCTGTATTCTTTCTCCCTTTCTCTATCCCTCCTTCATTCCTTTCTTCTTTTGATCCCTTCCTACTTTCCTCCTCTTCCAAACATCTGACTCCTCTCTCCCTCCCTTAGTTCTGATTTTTAGAGCAATGACTACGTGTCAGTAACTGTGAACTTAATGAACTAAGTGTCAGAACCAGTGAACTAAACAGACAAGGTCACTGCACAAACTAAGCTTATATTCAATCACATCTATGGTTTCGATGCTATGTCTTTATCTGGGAGACACATTCAGGTGGTGACACAGAGAACAGAAATAAAGCACACATAATGGTGGAACCAGTTTCTTACCCATAGTTCCCAAACCTTTACTCTAACAATGGCTTTCAACAATACCTTGCAACTGCTTACATATAAGGAGGGCACATGCTTACTGACAGCAAAAGGCCATCGTGAACAGGGGCAAATGTTAAGATCTTCCTCCTTAGAACAGCTAGTTTTTTGACAAAAGGTGATAACAAGATTGAGGTATATTTTAGAAAGACATTGTGAATCAGGAGAAATGGTAAGAGATGATTGCAATTTGTGATAAGAAGGCTGATTTTCTGGGTGGACAGACAAGAGGGGCAATGAAGTTGGCTTACAGGTGATTACTGGTCTATTGCAGTGAAGAAGAGTCCAAAGGTATTCTGACACTTCCTGAATTTCTGGGTGGTGGAACTAGGGTGAGCCATTGAAGGCAAGACTCTGAAATTCTAGAGTTAGGATTGAGCCACAGATGTGGTAGTGAAAGTATCAAGGTAGATGTGAAAGTAAAGGCTAAGGATCATCCATCATTCAGGGGATCAGAAAGATAAAACCAAGAGTAGAAATGTAGGGGACATCTACTTGAAGAGCCTAGTCATAGGAGCAAACAAAGCAGCAGAGTAAGTGGAAAGAGAGGTCAACCTCAGAAGCCAGGGAGCAAAATTCTTCTAGAACAAAGAGAAATAGTCTTTCTTTTCCTTTAGGAATTTTACAAGTTTCTATAAGAAGCAATGAATCCATCTTACCAGAACTTGTAAAGATGATTCCGTTGTGTTTTGCACTATATGCCTGACTATAAAACTCATATATCTTAAGAAGAGTCTCCCGAGTCTTCCTCCACATCCATGTTCTTGAGCCCTACTGGGCTTGCCCCTTGGTATCATGAATAGACTTTTCTTTATTGGAAATTGAAGTTGTGTCACTTAATAAAAGACAGCAGTCCCTGAGAAAAAGGAATATGTGTTTGGCTGTGCTCAGACTCCTCAGGAAGGAGAGGCTGAAAGACTGTCATTGGGTCTCAAGGATGGAATCTACTTTTTGGACACCGTATCCTTTGTTGAAAAAAATTAATCTGTAAATAGTTTATTAAGGTCGGAAATGCTGCCAGCGACCCTTTGAAAACAGATACAACATCTTAAAGAGATTGCAAAGGTAAATCTTATTGTCTGGGGAAATGACTTCTGCACAGTTATTTCTTTTATTGCTCTGCTGAATGTGACGGCATTACTCAGTTTAATAAATCCTAGTGTATCTCTCAGTCCATGTAGGCTGATATAAATATCTCCAGTTATGTCACATTACCACCTTTGTACAGCTATACTGGGCCCTGATGACTGGGGTCTGATAAATGCAAAACCTCATTTGGTTTGTGAGTGATTGAGCGCTAACACTGTTTAGATTTCTTAATATACTTGTATTAGCATGAATAAGTAATGAGCATGCCAGGCTTTTTTTGAATATTTGATTGTATCTTTGTAATGGATTTGTGTCTCTCTCTTTGTGCTAATGTCATTGTAACTTTGTTGGTGTCATAACTCCAAGCCATGGCAATTGATCTTTATCACCCCATCTTGAGTCAATCACCCTCTCCTTGCTGTATTACAGCATGCTGGTGTCTTTCTTTCTTGCGCAGTTCTACATATTGTCTTGCCAGGGAGAGGAGCCGGCCACAACTCCATCTCCAGGGATCCCTTTCTGGCTCCATGAAGAGTAAGTTTTAGATTTCTGATTCAGGGGAGGAATGGGTGAGTCAGAGGTGGTATTTAGGAATGAATAAGGAGGAGATTGGCCTGCAAGAGAGGCAGAGATGAGCAATGATGAGACTCATGAGAAAAAGAAAATGCAAACAATCTGGACCTGGGGGCAGGAGGTGTTACCGAATGATAAAGTCTAAGGAGAAAAGTCAGTGCAGTGCAAGTGGAAGATAGTTGCCTATGGGAAGGCAAGAGTCAAAGGCGGAATAGGGTAGGGCAATGCTACTTTGTGCCAGAACACCCGCCCACCCCAGACACTGCTGTCTGGAGTCTGATTGTCTGGAATACGCCCTTTCTCTTGCAAACCACAGGGTGAGCTTTTTAGTAGAGGATTCAAAGTTCTGGAAGGCCATGGAGGGTACTGTACACGACTGTTTCACTTAAAAAAAAAACGCATAATGCCATGACCTGTGCTCCATACTCGGTGCCATAATTCCTGCTAAGAGGAGGGACAGAGTATCTTTCCAGGCAGTTGTCTTCATTTTTCTCTTGTAAATGAATGAGTCACTCTAAACCTCGGTGTCACCCTTTTCTCCTTTTTTTAGTTTTTCGCTGCGGAAGTTGCATAGAACAAATGTGTGTACTGTATACTCGCACCAGAGTCAGAAACACTCTGGTCTCGCTGTGCTGCTGAAATCGGGCCTCTTCCACTATATATCACCTAGTGATGAGGAAAATGTGTTAAGTGTGTGCGTCTTCTTCTCCAGGACCCATCAGTAGAGTGGAATGCCTATAGCCAGTCAACTGCTCTGTAGATTTTGTCCTGATTATTAAACACTGAATGTGAAAAGCTAAGCACATAGAAGGAAGAGTTATATTCTAGTTTATGTAAAGTCAGCAGCAGAAATAAAAATTGTGGCATGTACATAGATGTTTATTTTCTTTACCTTATAGGCCTGCTGCAGAGGTTTGTCTTCTGAGCCAAAGTTTTTCCCCCAGCAATGACAATGGATTATTTCTGTAAGCAAGTGCTCTATCCATTATTAAATTGATTATTCAAATCTCATTTAAAAAAAAGAAGCCAGATGGCAATTTTCCATTATTTGTTGCCACTGACAACCACCAACCCTAAACTAAGAGGCTTTCCTTCCTTCTTTCTTTCTTTTTTTTTTTTTGTTTCTGCTAGCTTAAGAGGTTCCTGCACTTCCATGCAGACCAAATGTGGATCCTATATTGGAAACAAATAGCCAATTAACAAACAGCATTGTCATTATTGATTATTTTGGAATCATCTTTGCATTGACAGAGCTGTTGTGCTTTTGATGAGTCCATAATTAACTTATCTATATTCAGGCGTAATAACTTTGTTCCCTGTAGTCATTCAGATGTGAGCATTATTGTTGTTATTTAGTTGTCATGACAGCCAGAAACATGTTTTTACATGTCCAGTTTCCTGGTTATTTTAAGATCCTAATAAGTATGCCTTGCTAATGAATCAGAATAATGGTGATCTTGTGTAACAATGAGTTTTAAAATTCTGTGAGAGACTTAAAATCTAAATGTGAGATAACTGCTTTCACTTGTGATAATTGTGATGTCCCCTTTGTTACATGGGCTCACATGCATGCTCTAGTTGCTCACTTTTAGCACATGTGTGTGTATGTTTGTATGAGAGAGAGAGAAAGAAAAAGAATAAGAGAGAATTCTTTTTTATTTCTTTTTTGGGTCACATCTGGCGATGTTCAGGGTTTACTTCTGGTTCTGCACTCAGGAATTAACTCCTGGTGGTTCTTCAGGTCCAATTTCTTTATGTCTCTTCAGCATCTGTTCAAGTAGTATTTGTTTTAAGTGACTGAAACTTGGTGGATCATACTTCTAATTGATTGGAATATTGCAATTCCACATATTCCTTTAACTCCTCGTTTACCTGATGTTTTGGGTTGGTTGATCTTGCCAGAAGAACGAGCATTCCAGGTACATCTGAGAGTTTCACTTGTATGCTCTATTAAATATAGTCACAAAAATCAGTGGAAGCATCCTCAGAAGATAAAAACTGTGGCTTCTAAAGGTTCAAGGTGATTAAGCTTTTTTTTTTTCCTAATTAATCTTGGGAGGAAACTTCTTTTGGTCAAAGATGTTAACCCCTTTTGCTTTCTCCTTTGGAATATGTCTGGTTATTAATGGGGGATCAGCAGATAACTGAGTGATTGCCTTTCTTAGTGGTTTCAGGAGAGCTACCATATAATTTAACAGCTAATAATCAGATTCATACTTAACCTACCTCTGGGCTACTTCCCACCCCAGTGACTACCTCTTTAGCATCAAGCAGCACTTCCTGATAGAAAGATTGTTTACACATTGTTAAATAGCAATACACTTAGGTTCTGCAATTTAGAATATCTATTCTGGCAATTGTAAGAAACAAACATTAACATATAAATGCTATAATAGTAAAAACTTGCTAGCATACATGTTAAGTTTCTAATCAAACATTGCAAAAATGCATTAATCAGTATTTCATAGTTCATTACAGTCTGACTAATTTTGAAATCCCTCATGTAAATTGATTAAATGTCTTCTGCAGGCAGATAAATGGGTTTTGTTTTAAACAACCTTTCCTGAGAAAACTATAATTCCCTGCGACTTAATTCTTGTACAATCATTACTAAAGGTGATCTAGAATTTTTCTGTTTGCAAGTGAACCCACAAGTTTTTGTAACATGTTCTATTGACCTAAGCATTTGGTGAACATGTACTTCATGCTGAGATTGAACCAGTTGCTGAGAAAGCAGTAAGGAAAGCTAAGATAGAATCCCCTCTCTAAGGGAGAGACAGGACACATATATGTGAACAGTTAAAAATAAAAATATATACATTTAAATAGTCTGGAATGTGGCATAAACTTTGTAAACTTGTCTACTTGTTTTCTTCCTTATTTTTGTCTTTTTTTCTCTCTTTGCTTTCTTCCTCTCTTTCGTTTCCAGTTTTCTTTACTTCTTTTTTGTAGTGAGATAGTTTTATTGAATAGAATTTATTTATAAATATGTGAGGGGAGAGAAATATATGTTCAAGAGATAATATGAATTTCTCCAGAATGGAAAAAGCAAATTAGCAAAGATGTCATGTTCAAGGGAGATCAGAGTCTTAAGAAAGCAAGTGTTTTCCTTCCTTCCTTCCTTCCTTCCTTCCTTCCTTCCTTCCTTCCTTCCTTCCTTCCTTCCTTCCTTCCTTCCTTCCTTCCTTCCTTCCTTCCTTCCTTCCTTCCTTCCTTCCTTCCTTCCTTCCTTCCTTCCTTCCTTCCTTCCTTCCTTCCTTCCTCCCCTCCCTCCCTCCCTCCCTCCCTCCCTCCCTCCCCTCCCCTCCCTCCCTCCCTCCTTCCTCCCTCCCTCCCTTCCACCCTCCCTCTCTCTGTGAGAAGGTAGGGACATCTGAAACCACAGATGTAATACTCTCAGACATTTCTGTGTTTTCTTCTGACTGACTTGTCTGAAAGTCAGCTTCTTCTACAAGCTGCATCCATAATAGTTCTGAGTTCCTCTCCCAAGAGAAAGCAGCTTTCCCCCACCAGCTCCAGCTCTAGAGAGAAACTCCTTATGACTCTGATTGACTTGGATGATTCTGTTGGCCCAGTCACTATGACCTAAAGGACTGTATTGGCATAGCTGACTGACTTGAAGCAGTCAAAATGGTCTCCCAAGGACTTTTTTGATTGGCTTCTTTCAGTCAATTTCCCATAACCTGGGACAACAGGATCTGGGAAGGAGAAAACGTCTTCTGTCACCTCATGTAGGCCTAGGGCAGCCATAGAAGCCACATCTGCTACTTTCTAAGGGGAAACTGTCCCTAAAACCCTGAAGGAACTCTCCAGGTAGGTGCATGGGAAGAGGCAGAACCTTTAAGGGAATGGAAATGTGGTCACATGTGCCTAGTCCAGTTGGTCCGACCCTGGGAGACAGAGAGTGGAAATAATAGGGGACACAAGGGACAGCGCATATGAGAGCTAAAAAGGTGGAACTTAGAATCTTGTCAGAAAACATTATTTTGATCAGGAGTTAAACTCTTTTTCAGAGTCAAGATGGAGAAGCAGAGGGGTGATCCAGGCCACTCTTGATAGGTAGGGATGTATATGGGAGTGATGAGCAAAGGCTGCAGGCTAGGAATGAAGTGAGAAGAGATTGGCTCAGGGTAAACAGGTGGAAAGCGAGGGTGGTACCAATGTCCCCACCCAGGAAGAAATAGAGAAATTTGAGGTAGAGCAGGAAGACAGCCTTTTAAATTTGAGACCTTAAAGTGGGGTATTCAAGAAAGAGATTTAGTTATTGGAATGTACTAACAAATAATAATTATGGTAACAGCTCACACATAGTGTTTTTGTTTCCTTAGCACTGTTTACAGCGTCACCTCATTTGCTCAGCCCAGTGTGTTGTCAGGTGGACTGTATTGGCTTCCCCATATAACAGAGAATAGAGTTGCTAAGAGTTTCGTCAGTAATCACCTGGGTAGGATAGGGGTCTACCCCAGTGAGCTCAGTGATTGACATGGTGGGACCTCCAGGTGAGTCCCCTCTCTCCTCCTCAAGCCCCCTCCACTCACACACCTTCCTAGTGGTCAGGTCAGCAGAGATATTGGAAAGAGTTGAAGGGAAATGGGAGAAGAATGAACACAGTTTGAGACTGGGAATGGCACAGAAGGAAATGGGCAAGAGGAAAATTGGGGACATTGATGGTGGGCAATGAGTGCAGGTGAAGAGATGGGCATTGGAACATTGTATGATTGAAACACAATCATGAACTGCTTTGTAACTGTATATCTCATGGTGAGCCAATGATGAAAAAAGAGGCAGTGGTGGTGGGAGGGAACCTGGAGACATTGGTGGAGGGAAACCAACACTGGTGTTGGGAATGGTGTTAGAGCATTGTACACCTGGAACTCCACAGGAAAAACTATGTAAATCACGAAGACTTGATATTTAAAAGATTAAATGTAAAAAGCAGTTTCTACATTTAATAAATAAAGGAGGACAAGCCAGATCCAAGAGATGGTATAGGAAAGAAGATGCTTAGCTGGCACAGTCAACTCTGGTCCAAACCCCAAAGCTGCCGATATTCTCCTGAACCCAACCAGAAGTGTACAGTGAGCATCACTGGTTATAGTTCCAAACTGCTCCCCCGACACAAACTTTGTAAAAATGGCAAGGAAAACTGATTCTCTAATGAACTGGTTTCATGCCCGAGTTTCTACTTCTCTTGGCTAATGTAATTAAAGCTTTGCTGGGTTGTCGTGACTGATCTCAGACTTCAGCATGAGACACACTCATTTGTGGGTGGAAGCTCCAGCATTTGAGGCTCTTATGCTCTTGCCCCTGGAGTGACAGATGTGGGGTGACACACAGACAAGCCACTTCTGCAAGGGACCTGTGGAAGAGACCACTGAATGACACACAAGTCATCTAGGGACTGAATTCTGCCCATGAAGTAAAAACAAAACAAAAAGCTTCTGATGTTATTTTATTTTATTTTTATTTCTCTAGAATTAATCTGACAAGAATAAGCTCTGCATGGGGAACAGGTGGCCCAAGTTTATTATTTTCCTTTTCTTTATTTTTTTTCTTCTTCAACCTTTCAGTCTTCATTGCCAAGGGAAAAAATAGATCCAATCCTTTGGGGTGTCATTAATATGATTATGGTTTAAGTGTTGTCCCTAAGGATGTTATAATAGAGAAACCACAGATACATAGTTAAGCCCTTTCATCCCTTTGTCTGAAAGACACTACTTCTCTCTGAATAATTAGCTCATCATCATTATCTGATGAAGGGACAAGCTGCAAAGGTGAGGCTTCTGTTTTTTAATGATGCTCTAAATGTGTTTACCTGGGCGCTTCCCCAGCAAGCAATGAGTAAGCCCTGGAAACATGCTTTCCACATCTGAAATATTAATAATACCCGGGTGCCAAGTGCCTTGCTCTCTGTAAGTCTAACATTTCCCTTATCCTGCCATCTAAGGGACGTTTTCATGCCATGCTTTAGTGCCAAGAGCATCTTCCGGGATAAACAGTAACCTCAGCAGAAAGGAGGTCTCTCAGGTGGTTTCACATCTTGATGAATCAATAGCTCCAGACCCGCCAGCCTCCCTCTTCCCTGCTCCTCTCTCAGCCATAGCCGAAGGAGGCTGTGCTCACTCCTGTGTGTCTCCTGGGGTGGATTTCACAAAGGACCCTTTGGATTAATTAGCTTTAGGGATGGATCTCCAGGTGTGGTTTCACCAAGCTCATCTCACATGTGCTGAGAATGAAGGATGGGGATGTGTGTGTGGGGGGGGGAAGGGGCAAAGCAGGGGTGGGAGAAGGTTAAGAGGATAGGCTAATGCACTCAGAGCATGCAGGGAGGCACAGATGCTGGGCGCTATTGCTAGAGATGCGGCTGTATGCCTTGCCTTTAAGCCTCGAGGAAACAAGCCTTGTTGTTCAGTCCCTTTTATATGTCTGCTTTAGTGGGATTGTCAGAAAGACCAAAGGATAAGAACCTTCTTGGAAAGTCAGGCAAGGACGTAAAGGAAATTCTGGCCCAGTGAAGTACCTTTGCTTTTAGTACTAAAAGAATAAACAGGTCTTGGTCACACAGAGTATGCATGAAATCACACCTGGGAACAATACTGAGCACCCGGTACCACCTAGCCCTAGTGACTTGCCGCATAGCAGGGGTAGTACCAATCCCACTTTCCTTTCCCACGAGGTGAGTTTCCCTCTCCACTGGAGTACAGCCTCATCCGACCTGCTGCCGCCACAGACAGGTGGGGCTGAAGAGCAAATGGCCCCAGTGAAGCCAATCACAGAGAAATCCAATTCTGGTCACGATTTCTGAAGGCTCTCCAGGTACAGGAGCTCAGGTTAGCCCTGGCATGAAGTGCCAGACTTGCCTTAGTTTGTGGCAAACTTTTCTGCCATTCACTTTTTATTTGAAGTGGAAGGGGTGCTTCCGAGGGATCTGTGGCTTGCAAAGGCTCATAGGCTGGCTCAGAGGGATGGTAGTGTGCTAGACTGTGACAGACGTCATGCTGCTCAGGCTGTTCACAAGCTGCAAAACCAGTAGGTGAAATCAGATTTGCTGCTGTGTGGCGGATCATAGTCTACTCTCACAGAAACCTTGTGGGGAGAACGGACAGACAAGACCAGGAGAGGGGAAGGTATCCTCGAAGGCAACATGGAAGTACAGGGACCAAGGCGTGACCCGCTGGCGTTTTGCAGAGCTCTGATTCCCATGACTTTGTCTGCACATTTTTCCAGTTAGTGTCTGTAACCAGGACCTGGGAGAGTTCAGTCTGGGCATGTTTACTTCTCAGGGACTATTTTTCACAGGCCTGGAGGCATTTTAGTTTATGCTAGGAGAGGGGGCTGCTCCAGGTATAGTGGCTAAAGCCAGCGATGCTACAAAATCTCTCCAATTCACAGAATGGTGCCCACCACAGAGAGCTTTGGAGCCCCACACTTCAGCAGTGCTGACGCTCGAGCAAGTGTCTCTATAGGAATCGGACCTGGGAATTCAGACCTGGGCTAGAAACGGAGGCAAGAGAAATCAATAAAGAAAGGAATTGTTCTTTTTCTAAAAAAAAAAGGAAAGAAAAAATCACTTGACTCCATTTTGCTTTCCTGCTTTCTTTTCCTTTTTCTTCCTGCTATTTGGAAAAATAACAACAAGCCCCAGAAAAACACTACTGCTCCCTCCTCCCCTCTTCCTGCCCCTTTCCTTTAGCTGCTAGCCACTTTAGAGATGTTTTTGCTGGCTTGGAGTCATCCAGCCACTGCTTATTAATAATTTCCCCTTGGCATCTGCCGCCGCCTCTGTGCTAATGGCTCGGATCGGATGGAGGCCGGCCGTGTGGATGACGCTCTCTCCTCTCTGGGCGCCTGCCCCTCCAAGGGGTTAAACTCCATTTTGCTGCCCAGAGAGGGCCTAACTAGGTGAAAGGAGGCTAAGTGCTCGAAGATCACACCACAGGGCGAAAGGCGCCGAAGGAGCCGTTATGATCTATCAGATAAATAAATATGCTTTTCCGAAATTGTCTAAAGCTTTATTTATAGAAGGGGCCCAAATGGCTTGGAAGAAATCTGCTTAAGAAGCTCTTAGCACTTCTGGCAGCCCTCACAGAGTCCAATGAAACACTTTAGGGTTGTTTTCTTTGCCTTAATGATGCTGTGAGGAAGGAAGGCCAAGCTGGGAGGGAGACGAGCAGCATCTCTGACTTGCGACAGCTTCCCCACCCCAGACCACTGTCACGTGGGCTGCAGAATAGACAGACACAGGCCACCCTCAGAGAGCTGCTCGCTCCCCCTTGACGAGCACCCCACTGTGGTTGGCCAATTCATGATGAAAATTGCTATTAGATGGGTTGCCAACCCGAGGAAGGCTCACCCCAAAATCCTAATGTCTGGGCCTCCTAAAAAGGGGCACTTTCAGGAGTGCACTCTCTTTCTTTCTTTCTTTCTTTCTTTCTTTCTTTCTTTCTTTCTTTCTTTCTTTCTTTCTTTCTTTCTTTCTTTCTTTCTTTCTTTCTTTCTTTCTTTCTTTCTTTCTTTCTTTCTTTCTTTCTTTCTTTCTTTCTTTCTTTCTTTCTTTCTTTCTTTCTCTCTCTCTCTCTCTCTCTCTCTCTCTCTTTCTTTCTGTCTGTCTGTCTGTCTGTCTGTCTGTCTTTCTTCCTTCCTTCCTCCCTCCCTCCCTCCCTCCCTCCTTCCCTCCTTCCCTCCCTCCCTTCCTCCCTCCATCCCCCTCCCTTTCCTCTCTTCCTCCCTTACTTCCTCCCTTCCTCCCTTCTTTCCTCCTTTCTTCCTCCCTCCTTCCTTCCTTCCTTCCTTCCTTCCTTCCTTCCTTCCTCCCTTCCTTCCCTCCTTCCTTCCTTCCTTCCCTCCTTCCTTCCTTCCTCCCTCCCTTTCCTCCCTTCCTTCCTTCCCTCCCTTCTCCTTCCTTCCTTCCTTCCTTCCTTCCTTACTTCCTTCCTTCCTTCCTTCCTTCCTCTCCTTCCTTCCTTCCGTCCTTCCTTCCTTCCTTCCTTCCTTCCTTCCTTCCTTCCTTCCTTCCTTCCTTCCTTCCTTCCTTCCTTCCTTCCTTCCTTCCTTCCCACCCAGTAGCATGCTAAGAACTGGCCCCTGCAGTCGCGCTATGGGTCAGTGTCTCCTCACCCATTTCCTGACCCTTAACTACCTGCCCTCTGCCCCTTGAGGTGTTGCAGGTGTGGCTGCGGTGCCCAGCTGTGTCTTGCAGGTGGCAGATAGGAGACAGGTTTGTCTACATTCCCAGGGCTCTGCCCGTGGGCCCTGGATGGTTAATGGTGTGACACAGAATATGTCTGGGCCCCCTGGGATGAACCCAGAGCCACGGAAGAGCCTGGCAAGCTACCTGTGGTGTATTCGATATGCCAACAACAGTAACAATAATGGACCTCATTCCCAGTGAATGGAGATATTACTGGCACTTGCTCGAGCAAATAGATGAACAATGGGAAGACAAGTGACAAGTGAACTACCTGCCCAGCCCATGTGAGAACCAGCATCTGTGGTTCCAGTCTTGGATTCTGCCATTTCCTTTAGGTGACAATTGTGAATGACTAGGAAACAAAACCCAATAAAAAGAAAAGATCGTTTGATACAAGAGTTACACTATGACATTGCCCTGGAGACCTCAGGAACAGTTTTTCTGGGGAGGAAAAGAAACGCTGAGCACCGAGCAGCTGAGAATCATGTGGCACCTGAGAAGCGTGTGGGTGAGACCCAGAGGAGAGGAAGGAGAGACTGCACGGAGCAGGTGAGGAGGAAAGAGCATGAAGATACAGGCTAGGTTTCAGGGACAAATATGTGGCTTGTGTGGGGAGGCAACGTGTCACAGGAGCAGAGTTTATTTGGGGAGGGGATGCCAGACAGGAGCCATGTGTTTATCCCTTGATCTCAGCTTGTGTCCAAGGACCTCAGATCCAATTATGGGTGTGATGTCCTGGGGACAGAGAGGAATAGGATGTTTAGGTGAAGGAAGTACCAGGTGCCCCATCCTCTCTCATACTTCCCTCCCCTCCCTTTCAGTCTCTCTCCAAGATCAGGTCATCTGTTTGGGTACCCAGTACTCAACTGGGAAATCTGTCTGTAGGAGAGAATAATGCAAAGTGTAAGACAAAAGGAAACCTTCACGTGTCCTGCTGTCTCAAAGTCCTTGCAAGGATCCCAGTGTGGGTCATCTGGAGCCAAGACCATAACCATCTGCTTGGGATTGTCCCAGACCTCTGATCTTAGATGACCTGTTGTGGGGTGTCTGCTGCTTCTGAGGTACTTTGTTGAAATTCCAGTGGTCTCCAGAGAAGAACTTTTTGTGTGGTGGCTTTACCTGTCCTAAAGAATGTCCAGTGAAAATTCCAAGTAGATGATTGTGGGTGTGGTCTTGGTGACTCCTTTAAACACTTCTGGCCATTTCAGGCTTAGTTCTGCTTCTATGTCATGGGGCATCTCTTTTCTAGTTGATGAACTTGGCACTTCCATCACTCATGGACACCAGCCCCTCCAGAAAGTAGGAGCTCAATGGCACCCCTTTCTTTTTGCAGTTAGAAATGGTCTTTTCCTGAGGTTATTTCTGGGTTTTTAGCCTTCCTGTTATATTTCTCCTCTAACCCTTCCCTCACCTCCCTGATTCGTATTCTCCTTGATTAATTGACCAAGCCATACATAGTAGACTTCGTGGAAACAGTTATTTTCCTTAGCAAATTGATGTTTAGTAGTTTCTCATAATGGCAGTGATAGAGAGGGCTGGTGAAGGTGAGTGTTATAGAATTGAGTATATGGTTGGACCTAAGAGAGGGTACAGTGGGTCAGGCATTTTGCCTTGCACGTGGCCAGATTTGATCGGACTCCCATATTGTTCCCCCAAAGCACACCAGGAGCAATTTTTGAGCACAGAAACGGGAGTAATGCCTGAGCATTGTTAGATGTTATGTTTATTTTGTTACAACAAAACAAAAAAAGACTTGATCTTGGAGTTATGGAAAGATCTCCCTGGGCCAGGGAGGGAGAGGGTGGTGAGTCATCAAAGGGGTTCCTGTGAATTGTGCATGATGGTGGGTGGATTCAGAGCCCAGCAGCCTCAGGACCTGGGGCTGTGGAGTGTCTGGGCACACCTGGGCAGAGAGCACTGAGGTTCTTTCCATGGCAGGCTATAGTAGCACAAGCATGATTTCAGAGCCTGGATTTGACTGTGGGAAAATAAATGGTATGTTCTAGAATTTGAACAGATTAAAAACGTTTTTTAAAAAAAGGTTCTTCTTCTATTGTATTTTACTTTATTGCTGGTGATTTCTCCTTTGACTCACTAACGGGAATGTATTTTTTTCTTGGTACTGCCATTACCTCTTCCTGCGACTTTCCAGGTCACTAATTTTTTCTGCTTAGAGTTCATTCTGTTTAGACCGATATGCTGTCTCTTTTAATGAGGTTATTTCTGGGTTATTAGCCTTCCTGTTATATGATACCTGATGTGGAGGCCTTAATTGATGTAAATCAAACACAGCTTGCAGAAAAAAAAATCAAAGTCATTCTTTAGACATTTGGTGGATCTCTGTGCATCTCAGGATTCAGTATTTAAAACTACTTTTCCAACAAGAGGTTACATGTAGCTAATAACACAAATAAATCCTTTCTTATTCGTAAATTAGCAGGTTCAAAGAAGTGGAAATTGAAGGAGAGCATTGGCATTTTGGTTTGCTGAATAAGCTTTAGACAGAAATTAGACTGAAAAGTATCGAGTGGGAGGGGTTTAATTGTACAGTTCAATAACCTTGCCAACATATTTTTATTAAGGCATTCTTACATAAGCCATTAAGCTTTTGGGTTAATTTTTACAGATATTTTCTGGCCATACTTAACGAAGAGGGATAAAATGATGCCAATGGAAGAACCTTCCTCGATAACACAGCAGAGGTCCCTGTGGCTTAGATGGCCACCTGGTTTCAGTGGCGCCCTGGCTGGGGTCCCATTAACAAGAGGAGCTTGCTTTGATCTTGTTGCTCCTGGACATTAGCTCTGTAACAGGAGAGTCTGATGCACAGCCATATTATTTTTATCTGGAATGAAAAGAAAAATGTTGTTTGTTCTCTTTTTTCTTTAGGTCTTGCGCGTTCATTATGTTCGCCGATTGTCTCTGGAGACAAATCATTCTTGCCACGAAACGTGGGGCCAGGAACTTGTCCAGTGGCGAGCAATGGTGAGAAGACATCGCAGAGCACCACAGCCAGGTTGGGGGATAAAGTGGGGACTGCAGGGTTGGAGAGCAAACACAGTGAGGTGCAGAGGCCAGGTCGCTGGGAAGGCGAGGGTCCCACATGGCAGAAGGTCCAGGAGTGTTGGGAACAAAACCTTTGGGTCAATTTCCTGGCTGTGACAGCATCAGAAATTCACATCCGGTCTCAGGTCTCAGCACCCCTCAATGTCCAGGTGTCTAGACTTCTCTGGAGTCACTGCCCACCTTGACTCACTTCAGAGGCCCAAATGGTCCTTGCCACTTCAGAATGACATCATCTATGCCTTATGCTGGGCTCATGAACTCTTGGTGTGTGGTGAGTTTACAAGCAATTCAACTGTTAGCTCCATCACGCAGGACCCCCTTTGAGGGAAGTAGGGCTGAGACCTTCTTCCCAGAGGGAGGGTCACTGACTGAAGCTGAGGAAATGTGGCCTCACAGAGAGATGGTCCCGGCCTGCAGGAGGGAAGACAGAGATCTAGTTTCAGGTTGGCTCATCAGGGTCATCAGGTCACTTGGCCTCGTTAATCCTGCTGTGTTTGTTAATATTCACAGTGATGTTCACTTCTACAAGGAGCCCTCAAACTTCCATCATTGAATCACACAGACAGGCAAGGGGACTTCAATGCCTTTGTACAGACTTCCCAAGCTTCCTCTAAAAGAGTTCAACATTGACCACATACAATAAATATAAAACACCTTACACCTAATATCCACAGCACACACAGACTTCCACCATGCGCACAAGCACTTTGTTTAGCCCTGGGCTTCTCCATCTTTCAGCTCCAAAGAAATCTGGCTGCAAGAACACCAGATGGGTGTCCACAGCCCTGACTCACACAACCCAGCCCTGGTCTCTCCTCATGTTTTGCTCTGTTGCAGCACCCACTGTGTGCTCAGTCACAGCCTTTGCCTTTGCGGATAGGTCTCAATATTGACCTGAGATGGTTTTGATTCAGTACCTGCATTCTGTCTCCCATCCACTGGTTCCTTAGTGGAGGGCACACCTGTTCCAGACTGCATTTTTGAAAATCAGTCTCTGCAGTGAATCGAGGCACTGTATAGGGTCTGGGGCTGAGGGTGGTGACTTTCTTGCGACATTTGTAACTCCCTGCTAAGGGGTTCCTGAGCTTGGAGAGTCTGGCTTTAGAGATGGATCCATGGATGCCTATACTTGGACTTAGGGAGAATGTGGGATGGAGTTCTGTCTATTAAACTGACAGTTTTGTTATTTCAAGCATCTGAACAAGTCAGTATTTACATAGAAGACAAAACTAAAGTTTACAAAAACTCGCTAAACTCTCAAACTAGATAGGATTTTTAAGCTATGTAGAAAGACTATTAAAAACTGTTGTAACTGCGTGACTGTGAGGGAAAGGTGGTACTGCCATTCACCAGGGAACTATCTTCTGTAATAAATTTGAATGAGATTCTATCTGATTGTCCTAGCTATTCTTTTTATGTGGTGCAATGTTACAGGTTCTGGGGGAATGTGGTTGAATAAAAAATGTACATGGAACTATGTTAGATTGGAATTTGCCATTTCATTCTCTTAGCAGGTTAGTAACTGCAAAATGAGATTGTGAGGTCTTGGGGGGGCTTCGTTTTTGTGATTACAGTGAGGAAAGGAAGTGTGCAAAGATGAGATATGATTATCAGTTATAAATGTTTAAGTTAATTAAAATATAGACTATAGGTAGGTCATAAAAACAAATTTTGATCAATTTTGAAAAGTGTGTATATGCACATTCATATCAAAATATAGATAATTTTCAAACTCTAGAAAATTTATGCTTGGGCTTTTGTGGTAAAAGTTTTTTTTTACATTCAGAGAATAATTAATTCTATAATCAGAGATGTATTTTGCCTATTCATATATATGGACCCATATGGTAGGAATGATTTGCTTAGAATAATTTTTTGACATTTTTTCGTATTACTGCATGAATGAGCAAAATGTTCTTTTATTACCGAGACATCCCACATTGTATAAAAATACCACTTATTTATCTGTCCAACTATTTTTTTCATTTAAGGTTTTTGTTTCCTGTTTCCTCTTTTTATTGTTATCAGTAATTTTGCACATATCTCTGTGGATATGTGTGTGTGTAAAATTGATTTCATTTTCTTAGAAATATATCAAGGAATGTAATCTGGATCATAGGTTCAGAGGTTGTGTAATTTTTTTCTTAAATTTTTTTATTAAAGTACCATTGATTTATAACATTATATAAAAGTTTTCAAGTGAATGACGTCATGCATCAACGCTTGTGTATACAACAGGAAGCTAGTTAAAAAACCTAATTAAATCGTATGGGACAGTTGACCCTTCTAACCAATTTACCTACCTCCCTTTCTCCTTCAGTTCCAGTAATCTTTAATTTGATCTTATGATCTTATATTCTAAAAGCATGGATTTTTTTTCTGTTTCATACGTTCACTCATTTGTTTTATTTTTATACCACATGTGCGTGAAATAGTATAGTATTTGTCTTACTATCACTCACTTTTTAAGTTTTTTTTTAAATTCTATTTATTTTTTAATGATTTTTATTTTACCACCGTGAGAAAACGATTAAAAAACTGTTCATGATTAGGTTTCAGTCATACAGTGTTCCAGCACCCAGCCCTCCACCAGATTCTGCCACCATGTGATACAATTACAAAGCTGTTCATGTTTGTGTTTCAGAATTACCAAATCTGTTTCCAAAGTAGCTGTACCCATCCCTGTATCCTGAGTTTATGAGCATTTGAGATGTTTCCTAACTTCAGAAATGTGTGACATGATCATCTTCAGGGATGGGTGATGGGACCATTCTTTACTTTTACTGACCTCAGGTTTGAAGGTTTTAGAATTCGTGTTCCTGATGACGAGTGATATTGGACATCATATATGTATGTTTCTTCCCTTGTGAACTGTTTTTTAAAATTTTGCCCAATTGGAAGGGTTTTTTTTCTATTCAGTGTCAAATGTCTTTCACACTGTCACACTGTCTTCCCGTTCATCATCGATTTGCTCAAGCAGGCACCAATAACATCTCCATATGACCTGTCTCATGCAAGTAGAGCCCAAGGACACCTGCTTGCTCCAGGAACATAAAGAGCCTCAAACCATTCCATCAGGTCATGGGAATGAGATCTATAATTGTTACTGGTATCTGGCATATCAAATACGACACGGGTAGCTTGCCAGGCTCTGCCGTGCAGGTAGCACACTCTTGTAGTCATCTCAAAATCCAGCATTTATTGATGAACCGCGCTGCTGCTTACTGCCGCCGAGCAGGGCTGTGATAGGCTGGTCTTCTGGGTGGAGTTCAGGCGAGGGGAAGTCGGATGTGGAAAATGGAGGTCCTCATGGAGTGAGGGGGTCGTCTGGCTTGTTGTGAGGCTCTGCTGGGGTGGCGGGCCAGGGCTAGAACCTGCCATCCCTCCGGGCACCTCCTGAGCTGCTGAGCACAGTGAGAGCCAGTAGCAGCTCTGCCCTATGTCTGTCTCTGGATCAGCATACCCAGGCCAGATTAAAAAAGACTGCAGCAGGGTGGATCTCGATGAGCGGGCTGTGATAGGCTGGTCTGCTGGGTGGAGTTCTGACGAGGGGAAGTCCGGATGTGGAAAATGGAGGTCCTCAAATGTCTTTACATAGCTTAAATACAAGTTGGTAGACATATTTGGTATATTGATCTTTGTCCTGCTTATTTATCTATTGCTATATTTCAGTGTTCATCATCATCATCATCATCATGATGTCAACATGATGAACGACCTAAAACCTGAGCTGCGCAGGAGGAAGAGAGCGGCATGGAATTCCTTCAAAGGCATCGAAGAAATAGCTAAAAAGGACAAAGAACCTCTGGCTCCGGGCACATTTCTTTGACTCCACCATTCTCCCAGCATTAACATACGCCTCAGAGACCTGGGCCCTACTGAAAGCAGGTTGAGAATGCTATTCGGGTCTCCCAGAGAGGAATCGAAAGAGCTATGCTTAGAATATCACCCCTCACTCAAGTGAGAGAAGGAATCCAGAGCTCTGACCTCCGTCGCTATTCCAGAATCAGAGACGCTGTCTCATTTGCCAAGGCATCGAAAATCAGATGGGCTGGACATGTAATGCGATTTGGAGACAACCACTGGACTAGAGCAGTTACCGACTGGATCCCAAGGGATGTCAAAAGATCACGTGGCCGCCCACCTACAAGATGGTCAGACTTCCTTGTCAAGACCCTGAAGGAACGATTTGAGGCTCTTCATATTCCTGAATCAACCGGATGCCATTGGGCTACATTGGCACGTGATAGGGTCCAGTGGAAATGTTACTGGCGCCCGTTCGAGCAAATCGATGAATAACGGGATTCAAGTGATCAAGTGATCAAGTGATATTTCAGTGACTACAAGTTTTTAATTCTGATGGGGACAAATTTATTTTTCTATTTTATGCTCTTGTGTTCTTTCTAAGAAAAATTTGCATGCTGTGACATTATGAAATATTCTTTTATCTTTTATCCTAAAAGCTGTATAATTTTAGTTTTTATATTTAGTTTAAAAATTTGCCTGGAATTAATCATCTCTGGTGTGAGGTAGTGGTCAAAGATAATTTTAAATGTAGATTTTGAGGTGTTTTACAAAAATTGCTTTTTCTAAAAAGACCATTATATTTCTGTTAAATTCCTTGGGTCTCTGTCAAATATCAATTGACCTTATAGATGTGGTTCTATTTCTAGATTCATTTGATGTTCTATTGCTCTTCTTGAATTTGTGATAGGTTTCCAAAGTTTTATTTTTCTAGGAATTGCTTTGGTTCTACTAGTGAATTTCTGGAATGGTAAATTTTATCATTTTAAAGTTGGATTTTGGGGCCGGAGCGATAGCCCATCGGGTAGGGCGTTTGCCTTGCACGCGCCGGCTTGTGCCGGCCTGGATTCGATTCCCGGCATCCCATATGGTCCCCCCGAGCACCGCCAGGAGTGATTCCTGAGTGCAGAGCCAGGAGTAGCCCCTGAGCATTGCTGGGTGTGACCCAAAAAAAAAAAATAAAGTTGGATTTTGTTTGGCATGAAAATATAATTTTAGAAGTAATGCTATATTAGAGGTATGGAGAATATCAATCCTCAAACAAAGGATAGCTCTTATTTAATTATGCACTAGTTTTTCAGTAATGCTCTCCCAAATGAGCTATTTCAGCTGCTGTTACATGCTAGATTTTTTAATATATGTATTTTAGGAGAATATTTTTGTTCATATTTTGCAAAATTTATCTTTTTTTTCCTTTTTAAATACTATGGGTTTTTTTTGTTTTGTTTTGTTTTGTTTTTTAGTTTTGGGAGCCACATCAAATGGCTCCCAGTCAGTAACTATTCCTGACTTAATGCTCAGGACCATACCTTGCTAGGAACTCAGTCCAAACCTCTGACATACAAAACATGCAATAGAGGTTGGAGAGATAGCACAGTGAGTAGGGCATTTGCCTTGCACGCAGTCAACCTGGGTTCGATCCCTAGCATCCTGTATGGTCCCCAGAACATCACCAGGAGTAATTCCCTGAGTGCACAACCAGGAATAAGTCCTGAGCATCGCCAGGTGTGATCCCTCCAAAAATAAAAAATGAAACAAAGCATGAATGATAGCTATTTGAGTGATCTTTGAATTGTATCACCCAGTGTTTATTGTTAATTTGTAAAAACCTAAGTGTTAATTCAGCTACTTTGTTTATAAATTTTAGATAACTTTAATTTTCAAATATCTTCATTTTATCAAAGTTGTCAAATTTATTGGCATAATTTATTATATTACCCTTTTATGATTGCAGTCTCTGTAGTAATGCTTCTTATTTCTAATATTGGTAATTTGTATTTGTACTTTTGTTTTTGGTCAGTCTTGATAAGTTTTATTAGTTTTTTATCACTTCAAAGAAAGTCCATTTTGCTAAATTAAAAAATACATATGTATTTAATTTTTAAATCACAGTGAGATACACAGTTGCAGGGCTGTTTATGAGTAGATTTTGGTCATCTAGGTTTTCAGACTTGTCCGTTCACCAGTGTACGCTTTCCCACCACCAATGTCCCCAGTCCTCGCTTCCCCCTCTGCCTCTATGGCAGGAATTCTGTCTGTCTGTCTGTCTGTCTGTCTGTCTGTCTGTCTGTCTCTCCCTCCACCCCCGGCATAATGGTAGCTACAGATACTAAAAGGTTATCATGTACATCTTTACCTACTTTCAACACTCAGTTCTTGTTCAAACACATATGATCATTTTCCACTATTGTCATACTGATTCCTTCTCTAACCTAACTGCCCTTTGAATCACACACACTTGTGGCAAACTTCAAACCATTGACCTGTCTGCCAGGCCCTTGTTTCCCCTGACCTTTGATGTCAGTCTCATACTATTTTTTAATCCCACAAATGAATGCAGTCATTCTATATCTGTCCCTGTCCTTCTGACTCATTTCACTCAGCATGCTACTCCCCATTTTCATCCATTTCTATATTTTGCTAACTTTTAATATAAATTTTATTTTCTTAATTTACTTTTGGTTTAATGTGTTCCTTTTTCTAGACTTTACTAATGGAAATTTAGATATTTGATATTAAACCTTTCATTTTTCTATTAAAAGAATTAAAGCTAATATAAAGTTGCCTCCAGGGGCCTGAGAGATAGCTTAATAGATTTAGCACATGTTTTGCATGTGGATTGCCTACATCTTTTCCACATGCCCCAAGCACTGCTGGGAGAAATTCCCAAGCATAGAACTAGGAATAGCCTGTAAGCACCAGCAGATGTGCTCCAAATCCCAAAATAGAAATAAAATAAATAAAATTTAAATTTTATTCCACTAGTATGAGAGTGACTTTGTTTCAATACCATGTTATCTTGATTATGTATCTATAACCTAAAGTGGGAGAAAAAGAGGTCTCCCATCACCCTTTCATCCTGGATTGCTTTGGCTGTTACAGGGAATTTTCGGTACCCCAGATAAAGACAAAGTGTTTGATAAGACTCAATACTGGTTAATGATTAAAATTCTCAATCAAGTAGGGGAGGTGGAAGTTTTCTCTTTATAGTTAAAGCCATTTATCACAATTGCAAAGCTAACATCATATTCAGTGTTGAAAAACTGAAGACCTTCCTACTAAGATCAGGCACAAGGCAAGGTTTCCCACTCTCACCTTATTTAAAATAGCATCAGAAGTTTGCCATAGCAATTAGACAAGAAAGAGATACTAAGGAGATCCAAATGGAAAAGAAGTCAATTTATCATTATTCGAAGATGACTACATCCTATGCTAAGAAAACTCTAAAGATTCTACAAAAGTCTCCTAGAAACAAAAATTTTTACAGAAATCCTTGACATTTTTGATGTAAACAATGAAATGAGGAGAGAGATTTTTAAAAAAATCACCCAATCCCATTCACAATTGCACCTCAAAAAATCAAGTACCTGGGATTTTGCTTAACGAAAGAGGTGAAAGACAAAAGAAAACTATAAATCATTTCTAAATGAAAAAAAAAAGATACAAAGAAATGGAAACACGTCCCTTGTCCAAGGAGTGAAAGGATTAATACTGTGGAAATGACAGTCCTATCCAAAGCACTGTACAGATTCAAAGTAGCCCCTATAAAAATATCCATCACATTTTTAAGAAGCCAAATGCTGTTGAAATGTCTACGGAGCAATAAAACTCTGCCACTATATCTATAAATTTTATTTCATGCATTTTGAAGATCTGTTGTTACATGCATAATCATTTGGGATTCGTCTTGACAAAGATCCTTTATTGAAATTAAATGTTCCTCTTTATATTTGGGTATAGTCTTTATCTTGAAAATTTTTATTTTACAATTCCTACATTATCTTTCTATTGTAGCAAATATTTTTACTTATTTTTACATCTTGTTTTTACTATTGTATTCTTTTAAGTCACTTGAGCCAGAGAGATAGCACTGCTATTGCCTTGAATAATCCAATCAATCTTGACTAATCCAAGTTTGATCCCTGGCACTCCATATAGTCCCCTAAACTCACCAGAAATAATCTCTGAGCAAGAGGCTGGAGTAAACACTGAACACAGCTGGGTATGGCTAAACAACAAGCCCCACCCCATAGTTTAAAATCGTTTTACTTTGGTATTTATTATAGACAAAATCTGGTTTTTCCTTAATCTAACATTAATTAATAAAACTTTTAGTTTGTTGGTATTTTCAAGCTTATTTGCCATATTTTGTTTTTTGATATTTGATTATTACTTCCCACTCTAGGCTCAATTGAGAAAATTTAGTATTTCGTATTTAAAATATATTTATTTCTAAACACCTTAGTTTTAGCAGCATCATGTGCTTCTAGTAGCAATTCTTCCATCCTTTATGCTACTTTTTTCTCATATTTTATTCTCTGTATGTGGAAACTATGTTTATTTTCTTTTTTCCATTAATTAAGTGTTGCTTAGGAAAATTAGTAAGTGAAGAAATGTACTTTATAATTAATTCAAAATTTTTTTTTCTAATTTCAAAGACTATCCCTCTCCTCCACAGTATCTGAGAGCTACTAGAGTGATGGAGCTTCTGTAAGTCAGAAAACCATCCTTAGCCTAAACTGCACAGCATCTCGAAGGTGGTTTCAATGTGAATTAACACAGAAATATCAAAGCATTTTAGGGCATTTCATTGCCTCGCCTAAAGTTCTCGTCTTAAATTTGTTCCCTTCAAACTGAAGAAATTCATCAATAGTTCTTGTTTAACAGGTCAACAGCTGTAATTCTCTTCATTTTGTTATTCTCCAAAGATCTTTATTGTAATTTCTATTTGATGGATATTTTTTAATATATAATTCTAGGGTCACAGCTTGATCACTTGACATCCTGTTATTCATCTATTTGCTCGAGCGGGTGCCAGTAATATTCCCATTTGACCCTATCATGTGCCAGTGTAGCCCAATGGCATCTGCTTGATTCAGGAAATCAAAGAGCCTCAAACCGTTCATTCAGTGTCTTGAAGAAGAACTCAGACCATCTTTTAGGTGGGAGGCCACATAATCTTTTGATGTCCTGTGGGATCCAGTCGGTAATGGCTCTAGTCCAGTGGTCGTCTCCAAATCACATTACAAGTCCAGCCCATCTGATTTTCATTGCCTTGACAAACAAGACAGCGTCCCTGACTCTGGATTGTCAACAGAGTTCTGATCTCTGGATTCCTTCTCTCACTTGAGTGAGGCGTGATATTCCAAGCATAGTTCTTTAATTCCTCTTTGGGAGACCCAAATAGTGTTCTCATCCTGCTTTCATAGGGCCCAGGTCTCTGAGGCGTTTGTTAATGCAGGGAGAACGGTGGAGTTGAAGAGATGTGCCCAGAGCCAGAGGTTCTTTGTCCTTTTAGCTATTTCTTCGATGCTCTTGAAGGTGTTTCATGCTGTTTTCTTCCTCCTGTGCAGCTTAGGTTTTAGGTCGTTCATGATGTTGATTTCTCGACCTAGGTACACATAACTGCTGCATTCAGAGATATTTGTTCCATTGAGAGTGAATGGGGCATCTGGAACTTGTTCATTTTTCATAAACATTGTTTTGTTGATATTCAGCTGTAGACCTATCTTTCCACATTCTCGGTCGAAGTCAGCGAGCATTTGTGCTGCTTGGCTAATATTTGGTGTTATTAGAACGATGTCATCAGCGAAGCGGAGGTGGTGTAGTTGCCCGACCATCTATCTTCACTCTCATTCCTTCCCATTCTAATTGTCCCATGATGTTCTCGAGGGTGGCGCTGAAGAGTTTTGGTTAAATGGTATCACCCTGCTGAACCCCTCTTTTGACATCAATGATCACTTCCTTGTAGAATGGTGAGATCCTGGTGGTGAATCCGTAATACAGCTCACGAAGGATCTTGATGTATTGGGTTTGAAAGCCCTGTTTGGCTAGGGCTTCGATGACTGCTTCGGTTCTCCACAGAATCAAAGGCTTTCTTTAAATCAATGAATGTGAGACAGAGTGGCATCTTGAAATTCCTACAAACCTCAATGAGCTTGGTTACTGTGTGGATATGGTCGATTGTGCTGAATCCTTTTCGGAAGTCAGCTTGCTCGCATGGTTGTCCTTCATCTAATGTTCTGCCAATCCTGTTCAGGATGACTCCAGTGAACAGCTTGTAGATGATGGACAACAGGCAGATGGGGCGATAGTTGCCAATGTCGTGGATGTCTCTTGAACAGTAGAACTGTCCTGCTGGTTTTCCATTGGGAGGGCACCTTGCATTCAGACAGGTAGTGTGTGAAGAGCCGAGCCAGTGTATTGATGAGTACTGATGGCAGATTCCTCAGGTGTTCGGTTCTGACTTTGTCTGGACTTGGTGCTGTTCACTTCTTTACCAACAAAATGGCATGTCAGATTTCAGAAGGAAGAATGTTGGGAACGACATATCCATCCTGCAGAATTTGGTATGTGGGCAGGTGAATGTGGCTATCAAAGAGATTCGAGTAGAAGTCATGGATAATGTTCTCCGTTGCCTTTCTGTAGGATGTGATTGATCCATCAGGACGTTGGAAGGCAGACATCTTGGTTTTATATTTGGTAATGGACAGGCAGGCGTTGCAAATGCTTTTCCCGGCTTCTACTGCATAGGCCAGTATTTCTGCTCTTTTCTCTTTGAGGTTTTCCTTTATCGCTTCTCAGTACTGCTTTGCGGAGTTTCAATGTTAGGATTTGGTTGCCTGAGGCTTGCACCTTGCTGCATTGGTGAATGAGCTTGATATATATATATATATATATATATATATATATATATATATATATTTAATTTTTTATTATACCACCGTGGAAACATACAATTACAAAGGTGTTCATAATTGTTTCTTGGTAATACAGTATACCAGCACCCATCCCTCCACCAGTGCCCCATTTCCACCACCAATGTACCCCCACCCCCCTCCCGCCCACCCTCAGGCTGCAAGACAGGCCTCCTTCTCTCTCTCTCTCTCTCTCTCTCTCTCTCTCTCTCTGTGTTCTTTGCACAATCATGGAGCTGGAGGTGCTGAACCAGTCGGTTGTATTCTTCATCAATGTCATCATAATGGCATCTTTCCATGTTGCCGCAATAGTGCCAAAGAGTTCCAAATTGGTGGTCATTCTGGGAGCGAATTTAAGAATTGAAAATTCTAGGGTCATAATTTTATTTAAACTCTGCTAAGTTTTAGATAAAACCTTTGTCTTCTGTTGCAGAATATTTCTGAGGAAAGGCAAACTTTTGCCCTTTTCCTTTTCTATGTGAAAGTCCTCTGTGAGATTCTTCCCTCTTTGTTCTTTAGCTATTTTAAATATTAGCATATCTATCCAGAAGTTACCACAAAATATTCAATGCTATGACTTTACTTAGATTTCCTCTACGATAAGCTCATTGAGTTCCTTGGATTGGTAGGCTTTTTACTTATCATTTTTTACTTTTACAAATTTATGTCTTCAAATATTTTATTTGTTTACTATTTTTTGTTTTGGGGGTCACACCTAGTGATGCTCGGGGATTACTCCTGACTCTGCACTCAGAAACTATTCCTGGTGGTGCTCAGGGGACCATATGGGATGCTGGAGATCAAACCCACACCTGCCACGTGCAAGACAAATGCCCTACCCATTGTATTTTCTCTAGACCCACTTAAAATATATTTTATGCTCAATTTCTTTCTCATTTTATTCTGAAGTTCCATATCCATATATTTTAGATTACTTTGTACCAAACACGAGACCCTGAACTTTTTTTCTTTGCTTAGGACTGCAGCACCATGTCCTATGTAACTGTTATAGAAAATTCAATGGATGCATAGTTTTTAATGCTATGAGTTATAAGAATTTACTTTTTTGTGGTCTGCAGCCTTCTGATACAGATAGACTACATTGTAAAATCTATTTTTCCCTTTTTGACTGTTGAATGCACATAGACGTTTACTCTAATAAATAAAATATTGCAAAATAAATGGAGCATCACTTTTATGATCAGATCACCAAGACTCTTGCCATTCCCTTGCACTTTGTATGCTTGTTAGGATGTAGCAAACTATTATTTGGAAGGTCCCACTATGTGGTAAAATAAGGGTAAGCTCTTACCAACAGTAAGAAACGGAATTCTGTCAATAATGGAAAGCGTGAGCTTTATTACAGGTCTTTCTCCAGGTGGAACTTTAAAGAAAACCCATCTGGGCTATTACTTTCCCCATTAGAGGAGCCAGAAAAGCCATCATCAGATACCACAAACTTAGAGATACAATGGTGTTGTTGTTTAAGTCCTTAAGTATTAGAATGATTTCCACTTAACAATAAAAGAACCACTTTTCCTATCTATTTTTTCTGCACTCCTCTCCCACTCTTTTATTTGCTGTTATAAACAATGCCATACTGGATAGCCTTTGGGGCATTATTTCATCTTCAAAAATGAACTTGCATAAGTGGAACTGAGACGTCAAAAGTTAGTTCTCACTTTGATAGTAAGATTATATTGTTGAATAATAAAAACCTGGACAAATAGAAGATTTACATACTCCTGATAAAGGGTGCATGCAAATTTATGACATGTGTTATATTTTTAAATGAATGCTCAAAAAGCAATCCAAGGCAGGAAGGTAGCCTGTTCTCCACAAGGCACAGGAGGTGTGGGGGTGACTGAGCTCTCACAGGCAGGAAAATGAGCCTCATCCTGAACTTCACAACTTGACGAAAATGTTCTCAATGTGGATTAGGGGTGCAAAGCTCAGAAATATCAAAGCCTTTAGGAAAACAAACCAACAAGCAAAACAAAATAAAAAAAACAACTTTGCCTCTAGGGCAAATTTATTAGGATTTCACAACAAAGGTATAATCTATAAAAGTAAAAAAAAGATAAATTGAACTTCATCAAAGTTAAAAACTCCTATGAAAGTCTAGCTGAAGAAGGTGAATGATAGACAACTGGAAGAAAATGTTTCCCAGCCCCAGGTATAATAAGGTACTAGTATCTAAAACTGTAGGTGATAGTAGTAAAGATACTTAGTAGTCTAGATACTGGTACTAGTAACTAAAGACTGAAAATGCAAGAGCATAAAAGAAATAGGATTGAAAATGGATAAACAGCACAAACTTCTCTGTGTAGACTCTGCAGAAACACAGGCAGTGCACTAAGTGATGTCATGCATAACAAACCATTAGAATTAAAATCACTTTATTATTATGAACCTAGATAAGAATGGTGGAAATTAGAAAAAAATTATTACCAAATAATGCAGGGGAAACTGAACACCCAAAGCATCACTGTTGAGTGTGTAAAATAAGAAACACTTGAAAAGCAGTTTGCAGTTGCTATTAAAACTAGATATGAAACTGATATCTAACTTCAAAATTATATTTCTGTACACCTATTTCAGAGAAAGAAAAAACGAAATTCACAAACACTCCCAGACATGAATATTTATGATGGTGACTATTCATAATAAGCCCAAGCTAGAAAATGCCAGGTGTCCTCAGGTAAACAATGGTACACATATATCAGAAATATTACTCAACAGCTACTAAGGGAAGCTACTGATACCTGTAAGAAGTTGGCTTGGTCTGCAGGTAATTATTTTGAGAAAAAATATTCATCTTTAAGTGATGCATGTTATTCTTTTACAACATGTTTGAAATGACTAAATCTCACAGAGACCATAGTAGAGGTTAGGAGAGAGAACAGGGATGACAGTGAGGAGTGGCAGGATATGGTTATAAAAGGATCATGCATGCTAGTGATAAAAGAACTGTTCTGTTTGTTGACAGTGGTAGCAGATACATGAACCTAGATAGATGATTACATTGCGTAAATCTAAACTCAAAACTGTGCACACAAGACCCTGAGCAAAAGTCAAACTGGAGACACCTCCCTGAGGTCAGAAGACTGTGTCAATGTTGATATCTTGGAGAAGAAGGGAGCCAGGATTTCTGTATAATTCATCAAAAATGTGCCTATAAAGATCTCAATCCAATGTTCATTTTTAAAGTAGAATGTGAATTTTTAATAATTTTGGATTTATTGACATGACTGGATAGATATTATTGCTAATAGGTGTTTGCCTTATATGCCACCAGCCAATTTAATCCCTGGTACCACAATTGGTCTCCTGATCCTTGCCAGGAGTGATTCCTGCGCGTGGAGACCCAACTAAGCCCTGAATAATGACGGGTGTGGTCCCTCCTCCTGTCAAATAAAAATAAACAAAATTTGACAAATTTTACTTTAAGAAGAGTTCAATAATTTATAACTCTAGTCCCCATGTAACTGGGCTAATCAGTACCTTCACGATAACAGTACTGTCAATTGTTGGCACAAGCCAATATGACAGGAAATTCTAAGTGACCAGTGGTTTTATTTTTAAAGAGTTGTTTTATCACTCACTGGGAGATTATAAATCACTTCACTGGGAGAATATAAAACGAATAAAATCTTAGTAATTAATTAACTCCTTGTGCATCATAGCAGAAGTAGATTAAGTAGAAGCCCATAATAATATTGCATTCTCTCAGAAATGAATAAATCAGGCCGATTATAATAGTAGAGAAAAACATTGAAATCCAGGTGCCAAGACTGATCCTGTATCCAACCCTAGCCTTACATTCATCTGTATCTTTAGATAGCATGTCAAGGAAAGCAAAAATGAACTTTTCGAATATCTGTACAATATGAGAAGTGAAGCTGAACACACACACAAAAAGAAACTCATCTCTAAATAAATCTAAAGATTGGAAAAACTTCAAGTCAAATTATACAAAACAAAGAAGAGAAAAAATAAAGGTGTGGTACATGCAAACTAATCCACTAGTTCCTGGCTCCCAAGTCCACATTTTCACATGGATCTGGGCTCCACTGATTAAGAACTTGACCCGGGACTTGCTTTAGCCAAAAGCATCACAGAAAAACAAGCTGCTGGCAGAGACTTGACAAGCTCGGCCGCTTCCCCTCTGGCTGTTACCAACATGTGAAGGAACCAGGGCTGGGCTGCTGAGGGCTGAGAATCATGTAGCTGGTTTTCCTGTCACCACTGCATGTAAGTAGGTACATGAATTGCTCTGTAAACACCAGCAGCACATTAGAGCCAACAATACCAGGTGCCAGGATGATTCCATGGATGATCTCTTCTGTTTCCCAGGGCCTGGGGCAAATGTGTGCAAAAGAACCCAGAAGTCTTTGCAGACTGGGTCGCTGAGGGGCTGACTGTGGCAAGCCATCTGAACGTGAGTCCAGGAATACTGCAGGGACCAGTTCTTCCACAGGTGTTCCAGCTGCATCATAAACAAGACGGAAGGGACAAGCTACATCTGTCTGTTTGCAATAAAATTAAAAAAAAAAACCTTAAGAACAGACAAGATGGTGCAGAGGCACCACATCTGTCGCAGTGAGACCAGCAGCCGCCAGCAGTTTTTATTTGCCTTTTGTTTGTTCAGCTGAGAGGCAGGCCTGGTGGGAGGCGACAGCAACAGCATGGACTCTCCCAAAGCGGCAGCTGGGGGTAACCAGGGCCCTGAGTGCAATGCAAGGTCAGGAGTCAGCCTCATTTCTGACTCCCCACTTGCCCCTTGTCAGTACCTCTGGACACTCACACACCTGCCTTCATGCCTGCCTGGTGCTTGGAGAAGGGAGAGCTGCTGAAAAGTCTGGAAAGCAGTGCAAAATTCAAGATGAAATTCTTTCTGAAAGTGACCGTTTCGAGGTGTGTTGGCTGACACCAACAAGTCGCTTCCTAGAGAATTTAAACGTTCTGGATGCCTCCCTCCTGGGCTGGGGTTCTGTGCTCGCTCTGGCTCTGATACCTATAAATATCGGTCTGCTGCACCTGGCCTTCAGGTTGTTCCGTACTGGTTCCAGGAAACGTCTCCCAATTCCTCTTACTTATGTGGTCATTGGTTGTCCTTGCCCTGAGTGTGGACTTTTCCTGGATGTGTGGTTCTGTGCTTTTCTCAGAGTCATGGAACCTGTTCTGGGGGAGACTCACTACTGCCAGCATTTACCATTTTTCAGGTTTTTGAGTCATTTGCTGGAGTTCAGTCCAAAGGTTTATAATCATGGCTAACAACTGTGAGAAAAAACAAATGAGCTAGAATTGCTGGGGAGGGGAGCCCTGTCCTCTTCCCCAAGGGCTGCTGCCTTCGTGCCCCAGGCACTGTGAGCTTGCCTTTGACCAAATTGGTCTTTCCACTGACCAGCTTTGCTCTCAAATCCAGAGAGCGACTGGTTATCACAGCCAACCAACAGATTGGTTCTGGGAACCAGGACACCCTCCCAGTCATCTGCCTGACTTACCCGTGACCATTTCATCCTGCCTTTTCACCAGTTGCAGTATTAGTCTGGCATCAAGTGGAGGGTCACAGGGTAAGCAAAGCCTGTGCCTCCAAAACCCTAGGCTTGGTGAACTCTGGCATGGTCAAGAAGGTCCCTATCATCACATTTGCCCAGAAGAGGAGAAAATGCACCTGCACTCAGCTTTGAACTGAATTCATTTTTGATTCTAAAAGATTACAGAAGTCCAGACCCATGATGCCTATCTAAAAATCTAACTATATCAAAAGAAAACCTTTGCTCTATAAATGAGATTAGCTATCTCCCAATTTCAGGGTATAAATTGGCTCTCAATTTAGACTCCTTCCCCTGCAGTACTCCTTCATTACAAACCATCATTGCATCAGGATAGCACTGGAAGAAAGAAAAGCAACACAACAAAATACTTAATTTCATTAATCTGTTTAGCAATACCAATATAATGAGGCGTAATATTGATTTTCTTACTTAGGATTTAAAATCTCTACTTCTTTCCGCAGAATTAAATGCTTCAAACTGATATTCCACCTCTTTACAGTCGCATCTTTAATTTAGTTGTTATAATTAGGCATTAACGGGTGTCAGTAGGATAGCCAGTTAGAGACCATTCTGTTCTGCTTGTCTTGATTATCACAGTTTAGATGTAAAGTAAATTAGAATGAAAGACTATACAGTCCAATTACAGATAAAAGCAGCAAACGGCACTGTTGTAATTAGATGCCAGGACTATTTTTCTTAGATTTTGTATCTCTGAGGGCCTTTCCTATAGCTACTTGGCTGAAACCACTGCTGAAAGACAGATCTGAGTTGTGGCAGCCATATTGTCTCTTCAATATCCTGAACTTCTGGCTGGGGTTTCTGCCTGGGAACCTTTCTCAGCCTGAGCTCAGGAGGGCTTCTTAGAGCTAGTCTCCCTGGACAAGGAGTTTGCAGCCCCCATCTTTCATATCTAGAGGCTCAGATAGGGGGTTAAGACAAAAACAAGTTTCTTTGTGACTCTCTTTAGCTGTTCTTCCCCCAGCCCCATCCTCCTTCCCATTCTCTTCCTTCTTTCCTCAGTAATGTTAATTCCTGTGAATCCCTCAAGCCTTTTGGCCCCAGCAAGATGGTAAAAATCATGTTCAACTCTTGCATAGAATTTCTAGAAATGGTAATAGTGTGGTACTTCTCTGTAAGTGTTCCTTGTCTTTGCTCAGCAGCCAAACCATGGCCGCTAAAGAGTGATTTGGAGGGATTAATATTGACCCATTCATTCATTTAACAAACATTGACTATCACTCCACAAGTATGTGACCATTAGTGGGCTCATAAAATCCCTACAGGTTGGTGTGGGGAATGGATTGGTGAATGTGGGGTATGTGTGAGAGGTAATTCTGATACAGTGTGAGTAGGAAAGTTCAATGTCGTCCTCAAAGGAACTGGGCAGGGACACAGATCCCACTGAGAGGCAAGAAATCTCCCCATTCTCCCTCTTTCTTAGGCAGTGATGGCTGAGTTGCTTAGAAGATTGAGAGGAAATTATTTAAGTGGGCAGAGAAGGATCAGGGAGGGGGTTATACAAGGAATATTATTTTAAATCAAAGGCACAAAGGTAATTCGAGAGCTAGATAACAAGGGACTAGGAAGTAAGGCCACATGCAGTAGCACAGTAATGCCATGAAGAATGTTGTGAGCTACAAAGCTAAGAGATGACTGTTAGGATCCCAGTCATAGAAAATGTCTATGGAGACCTTTCTTCCCTGGTAAAGACTCCCTAGGTTCTTAATTTTATCGGATTGTCTAGCCTCTATTTCCATGTGATTACTTAAAATTTACTTTGGGTTTCCAATGGGTTTCCCCTTGTTTAGACCTAGACTTCCTAGGCAAGGTGCAAATACTCAGAATGATTTGTCATATCTTATAAATCCAAAGACTCATCAAAAAGATTATACATCATGATCAAGTAGGATTCATCCCTGGAACGGCAAGAATGGTTCAACATTCGCAAGTCAATCAACATAATACACCACATCAATAAGCGAAAAAATAGAAACCATATGACCATATCAATAGGCACAGAGAAAGCATTTGACAAGATCCAATGCCTGTTCATGATAAAAACCACCATAAATTGGAACTTGAAGGAACCTTCCTCAGTATAGTCAATGCCATCTACCAAAAGTCCACAATGAGTATCATTCTCAATGTGGAATAAAACGTGTCCCCCCTAAATCAGGGATGAGGCAAGGTTCCCCACTGTCACCCTTTCTATTCAATATAGTACTGGCAGCACTTGCCATAGCAATCAAAGAAGAAAAGGACATTAAGGGCATCCAGATAGGCTAGGAAAAGCCAAGCTATCACTGTTTGCAGATGACATGATTTATACCTAGAAAGCCCTAAACTCTCTACCAAAAGCTCTTAGAAAAAATAGATGCCTGTAGTAGAGTGGCAGGATACAAAATCAAACCCCAAAGTCAATGGCTTACCTCTATACAAATAACAAAAGAGAAGAAAGGGATATTAAAAATACGATCACATTCACAATTGTGCCACAGAAAATCAAATACCAAGGAATAAGCTTAACTAGGAATGTAAAGGATATTTACAAAAAATAAAACAAACGACTGGACCCTTTGGGATGAACCCAGTGCCATGGCAGGGAATGGCAAGCTACTTGTGGTGTATTCGATATGCCAAAAATAGTAACAATAATGGACCTCACTCCCATTGAATAGAGTTGTTACTGGTGCCTGATCAAACAAATCGATGAACAATAGGAAGACAAGTGACAATTGATAACTGAATTGCACTACAGACTTATAGGGGAACTGAGGAGTCAGTATCAGAAAGGGTCTCTAGAAGTGGGGTAAATCCAGAAACACCTAAGGAAAGAAGTGATCTCTGGTCACTGAACACAGGAATGACTGTGCCGAGGAACACAAGTGGAGACAGCTGGTCCACATAGCTCTGTTCAGGATGCTGTTTCACCTCATGACCCAGCATCACCTATCACTGTAGCTCTAAGGCTGGTGAGCACTCTGGCACACAGGGCATAACGTTGGGACACCAGCATGCTCTGCACAAGTACAAGTGACAGAAGCATAACTTAACCCCTGAGGCAGTTCCCAAGCCCTCATGTTTCCTGGCAGCTCTTAGAGAAAAGCAAGGACTGCCCTGGACCCACCACAGCTGGCAAATCATTCCTCAGAGCACACTCCTGGCTGTTCAAGCTTCCTATTTAGCTTCTTATCGGGGAGGCTGGAGTGATAGTACAGTGGGTAGGGCATTTGTAAGTTTTAAAAAAGCTTCCTGTGTTGATGTGTTCAGAATCCATGTTTAAGTCGTACAATTTCAAGCGATCAGCAAATCAAAAAGAAATGAGTATTTTATTCCCAGCCATGTCAGGCTGGAGTTTGGTGGAGTGGGCTAGGGCTTATATATGATCTTCCTTGGGTAGAGGGAGGGCACACCTTTGCACCCCACTGTTTTCCAGCGCTTATGCAATTTTGATGGCAACTGGAAACCATTTGGTAGTTGGAAGTCTCTTAGAGAAGCAGGGATCTGTGCCAAACATAAGGGCCAATTAAAAGACGAAACTTCACTTTATAACTTGGTCCTTACCAACAAACAGATTCCAAGGATAATTTTACGCTGGGATTTTAGCCATAGTAGTGACCATGGCACTTAGTTCCATGAAAGATAAGGTTCCAGGTTTGTGAACTTCTGTCCATAAGGATGCTGCAAGTCAAACTCTGGAAAACAGAGGGATATCAATCAACTTTGCATGGCCTCTCCACTGCTATCACTTTAAATTCAATACTTAAAATTCTTGTCAAATTACTCTTCTAAGGAAAGCATCACTGTGGCATCCAATCACAAAACATCCCAGAGACATTTAAAAATGTGTTTTAGTTTTGTGGGTGGTCACTCCCAGTGGAGTTAACGGGCAACCAGGGACATACGCTGCAATGCTCAGGGGTCAGGGATGTAATACTAGGGATCAAACACAGCGTTGAACATATAATGCAAGTGCTTTACCATTTGAGCAACATACTCAGTCATGCGAGGCAATAACTTGTAGTCTTTTCAATGATTTGATTCCATTGGCAAAGAAAGCAAAAGCAAAAATAAACAAATGGGGCTATATCAAACTAAAAGGATTCTGCACTGTGAAAGAAACTATGGCTAAAATAAAAAGACACCCTACTGAATGGGAGAAAATATTCACACACCATACATCTGACAAAAGCTAATATCCAAGATATATAAAGCACTCACAAAGCTCAATAACAAAAATACAAATATCCCCCAAATCAAGAAGAACTGAACAGACATTTCTCCAAAAAAGACATATGGATGACCAAAAGGCACATAAAAAGTGTTCAACATCACTGATTATCAGAGAAATGCAAATCAAAATGACAGTGAGAATGGCCTATAATAAAAACAGACCAGGTGGGGATATGGCAAAAAAAAAGAGCCCTCATTCACTGTTGGTGAAATTATAAACTGATTCAGCCTCTGTGGAAACAGTATGAAGAGTTCTAAGAAATTTGAAAATAGATTACTGCATAATCTAATAATTCCACTCCTTGTTACCTCTCCAAGAGCACAGAAGCAATAATTCATGAATATATATTTGCACATGGATGTTCATTGTAGCACTATTTATGAGTGCAAAGATCTGAAAATAATCCTATTGCTCCATGAAAGATGAGCAGATAATAAAATGTGTCATACATGGAAACAATGGAATATTACTCAGCTATGCGAACAGATGAAATCTTTGCACTTTCTACCACAGGAACAAGAGGGGGTCATGTTAAACTAAGCGAATCATAAGGAAAATAGACAAACACCAGATGATCTTGCCTGTATGTTGTACATCACTATCACTATCACTATCACTATGTTCCCGTTAATCATCTATTTGCTAGAGCAGGCACCAGTAATATCTCCATATGTCCCGTCTCATGCTAGTAGAACCCAAAGGCATCCTCCTGCTCCAGGAACATAAAGAGCCTCAAACAAAACAAAACAAGGACAGAGACCATGTCCTATGAAAACAAGCCATTAGGTGCTGATATAACTGAGGTTGTTAAGGGAAGTAAGGGGTGGGACGGTAGAGGGAGGGGGTGGCAGAAGAGCTAAGGATGTGGTTGGAAGAATATTGATAACTTGGTAGTGCAGTAATTTTGTACGACTATATATTAATATGATTATAACCATGTTACAGCAACAATAATAAAAACTAAAAGGGAAAATGAAGGCCTATCCCTTCTGAGAGGGAAGAACAGAGCTAGCTAAGATAGTACTGTGAAGTGTCAAGGGACAAAGATGGAACAAGTTTCCTGATTTCTGGCACACACTCGGAGGCCCATGAAGGTGGCATTGAGTCATCTGGGCTGGTATTATGAAAGCCCATATCACCTTTCCACCCCAAATACTATTTACATATGTGTACATAAATGCATACACATGATTAATCCACATATGAATGAATATGAGTATTCATATGTGTTCATTCATATGAGTACACATATACACATGAGTATTGGACAAAAGCCAAAACTAAAAAGGAAATCTATTTCCAGCAAATGTTCTAGTGGAACTCATTAGTAAATGAGGAAGTTTCCTTTCCCATGATGAATTAATTTCCTGGAGATCATTTAAGGTGGGATACAAGCATATATTTTCTTTTGATACCAAAAAGGATCTGACCTCTTACTAATTTTGCCCACAATTAGTTTGGTGTAATTACCACCACTTACAGTTCAGTTTGCTTTCACTAAAAAAAGTTATTGTTCATGGGATCATAAAACTCTTTAAAAATTGCTTAATGAAAAATAGAGCCTTGGGAATGTGGCATAAGATAAGGCCAACCATTAAATCCAGAACTTCCTGTGCACGAGGCAGTGGTTTGGGCTAGAGACTTTTCAGCACTGTGACCATGGGTGAGTTTGTGTGTGTGTGTGTGTGTGTGGATAGAGGAGAGAGAGAGAGGAGGGAGAGAGACGAGAGGAGAAAGAGGGAGGAGGGAGAGAAAGAGAGAGAGAGAGAGAGGAGGGAGGGAGACACAGAAAGAGAGGAGAGAGACACAGAGAGAGACAGAGAGAAAAAGAGAGGAGAGAGAGAGGAGAGAGACAGAGAGAGAGAGAGGAGTGAGAGAGGAGGGAGAGAGAAAGGGGAGAGATACAGAGAGAGACAGAGAGAGAGGGAACCCTCTTTATAGGTCCCTGACACTGAATTTAAGCTTTATAGTCTGACAGGGCCTGAGGTATCAGCTCAGAGGCTACTCAATATGCTCTCTCCTTTAGGTCTTGCTTCTCTTTTCCTGGGTCTAAATGGAGAGATCCAGTGGGAAGAAAGCAGTCCAGAGGGGCAGGAGAGAAAAAAATGCCAGTGCCCATGCCAGTCTCCCTCACTTTCAGGAGGGTTCTGCCTGATTAGCAACCAGAGACCCCTCAGTGAACATATTCGTGCCTGGTGGGACAGCCGATAGTCAAGCAATGCCCCCTGATCTCGTGGGAAACCTCCTCTTATCAGCTACCCCGATGGTGATAGTCATCCCCCTACCTGAGTGACAGTCCTTAATATTACCTCAGTGGACCTCAGCACCTCGCTCTTGCTCACTCTTCTTTATTCCTGGGCTAGTGCCAAGCAAAATTACAGATGCTCAGGTTCTCTCCACTCTGAAGGTTCTAATCACTTTCATTCTACATCGAGGTGTGTCCACATATGTACTGACTACATAGACACATAATCTCATGTACTTGCATGAGAACATATGCTAGGACACTCTAAGCATGTGAATATATCTTTCTGGTCTGGAATCACATGTGCATATAACTCATGTTTAGAAACATACTCCGGCGTTTTGGATGCATCTGTGCACATGGTCTTGTGGTGTCAGTCATGCACACAAGTTTCTCATGTCTTAGTCATGCACACACCTATTCTGTATGTGCGCATTTGTGTCAGTACAGCTAGCAGCACTCCATGCCATGGCAAAGGGCAGAGAAGAGAGGAGCCCAACAGGAAGCAACATGGGGCGTGAGGGTGTCATTTCCACAGCTGAGGGCTTAGCTAGGCTATAGGGACAAACATCCCCTGATTGATTCTCAGCTCTGCCCCCACATACAGGCATTGTCCAAACTTTGCTTCTCGCAGAGAACAGTGTCTGCCTTGGCCTGGAGAGAGATGAGAAATGGAAGGTGAGGCACAACACAGCACGCCAGGTGCCAGCCTTGGAAACGAGTTTCCTCAGAGCACGGTCTGTACCTGGAGGACCCTAGGAGGGTCACCCTTTTGGGGTCCACACTTCCTGGGAGGGAAAACGTGGCAGAGTACTTCGATTGGGGTGTTTAAGTGCCGACAACTAAAAATGCCCCTATCTCAGTACTGGAGCTTGTGGCACTGAGGGTTAGAAGTCCCCACCTCTGGATCGTCAAATTATCCCTCCTTGATGCACTTGTGTGTCCCCTGGTAAATATATTTCCCCCCTGAATTTTTGACAATTCTGAATGATGTGAATTTTAACAATCACAGTCAGTCAGGCAGGAATTGCTCTAAGTTGGGCAACTTCGGTTGGTTGCTTTTGGCCACAAGCCCTTGACTTGAGTGTGCTGCAATGAAGACAAGTTGTGGGTCACACATTTAAGCCTTGGAAAAATGCAACACTCACATGGAGTGGCCACACGAGTCTGGCTGGCAGGGTATGGAACATGAGTGGGCTCATGTAGAGGTTCGCTCCCTCACAGAGCCGTGTGCAGGATTACATCAATTCTCCAGGATTAACAGACTGTGCTAAGGATTAATGTATATTCAGTGTCTGTATGTATGATCTATAAATTCTATAATTCAAGATTAAAGAAAGCCAGTCATAAGACGTTCATGGACAGTGCTTCTTAGATGTTTGCTGTCTGCCAAGCACCATTCTTAGGTTTCCTTTAATCTTATCCGTGCCTGAGCTTTCTTCCTCCTCTCTCTTCTCAGAAGAGCGTGAGCGTTGAGAGGCAGGCGCTGGCAAGCCCTGGAGGCTGCTGAATGTCTGGTTTCCCTCTGAATCCTGGTACGGTGCAGGTGCAGGGAGAAGAGAAAGTGTCACATAAACATACAAGGCAGTGAGGGACCGGACCACTAGGACACACAGGCGTGGTCCTGAGGCGCTCCTGGAGGGACAGAGTCATAAGGAACATGGGGAGACTCTGAGCAGAGCACTTGCTACGTCCTTCTGGGTGGTTGATGTGACAGAAGAGAGTTAGGAACGGGGCCAGCAGAGGCATCTAGAGTCAGGGAGGCTCAGAACTCGGTGCCTTGTGCAAGCTGCAAGGAGGTTGTGTCTGCTTGTGATGGGCTGAAGGAAGCACTGAGATGGTTTGGGGTCCTTTCTTGATTCAAAGAGATTGGAAACATAACGCAAACTTTGGGGAGCACTTTGGCTTGGTCCCAAAATTGAATTATCAAAGGTAGGGGGTGTGGGGCCATGGGAAATAGAAGGGTCCCAGCAAACCAGGTGCCTGCCTTGATCTTTCTCAAGTGGTCTGTTCTTCCATACTGGGAGAGGAGGTCACCAGACACGGCCTCTCTGTCATATCTGTGGAGCATAGGAGCCCACATCAGCTCAGTACAGTCAGGTTTATGTCCAATATTTTTTGGTTTGTTCCTCCTGGCAAACTCTCCTGCTCAATTTTTAAGCCCTACACAAGGTGTCTTTGGTGAGGCATATAGCTCAGTTGTAGAATACTTGTCTTGTGTGTATATGGCCCTGGGCTCAATTCCCAGCTCTGCAAAAACAAAACAAAAAAGCAAACAAACAAAATAAAAAAACAGGTTTGGGGCCAAAGTGATTGTCTCAAAAAAGTTGAAGCATGTGTTTACATGCAAAAAGACCCAGAATTTATTCTCAACTCTGCATGGTCCCTGGCACCACCGAGAACAACTCTCAGCTCCAAGCTAGAAACAGTCTCTTGGTACACCCCAAAAACAAAACCCAAGCACTGCTCTAAAGATGGAGGTATGGAGAGCCTAGCAGATCTCAAATTGCTGGGTTGCTGAGACTTGGGGACACGCTGGACCCTGACTGAAACTCTTCTGTCTCTTCATACCTTGATGAAGTATCTGTGGGAAACCCCAGGTTTCAGAGTCAATGATCTGTGGAACTTAGAAGTGTGTCTGATGCCTTCACTTCTGCCAACTGATTCACTTCTTCACTTCTTCCTCCTAACCTTTTCTTTACGGGGTAAGCCAGGGTGACTCCAAGTGAGCCGATGTGACTACAAAGACAGTTGATGCTTCTGGAACTTTCTCTGCTTCTCTCAACTGGACCTTATCTAGTGCAGGTCCACAGGCAGCCAGGAGGGTCTGGCCTGGTTCTGAAAGTCTCACTGTGCTGGGGCTTTTCTTCTTCCTCGGCCTTTAGCAAATGCAAACCGCTGCAGGGGTGCTGCTGAGAGGCCACTGTGCACCCTGAGTCCGTGCTATTATGGCAAACTTTAGAGTAGTAAATAAAAGGAACAAATGAAATAAAAACACAAAATGAAAAAATAATTAAAACAATAACTATTCCATTCATTCTGAGCACATCATCCAAGATTGCATTAGAAAAAAAACTACAATAAAAACATGCTTTTAATCTGATAGTAAAAAAGCCCAATAAAATAAAAATGAGCTCCATTAATGAAAATAATGGCTCTTACCCCAGCCAGTTAAAATGCTGAGCTTATGTGTTTTGGGGTTTGGGGGAGTTGAGGAGGGTTTTTATTTTTTTTTTTCCCAGAGCCAGTTATAGCTACGCTTTTGTTACATAGGGGAGATGGCCCCAGCTAACCGGTGTTGCTGTATGTGGAATCTTGTCTTGTGCAGAGGGACAACAATTCCCAGGGAAGTGGACAAAAGACCAGCACTCTGTTTAAGATGTGGGCATCAAACAGGAGTTCAAGTGTAGCTGTGCGTGTGCGTCTCTCAGCCTCTTCCCCTCTCTTAGCCCCTGCCCCCCTGCCCTCTCCCTCATTACTTCAATTTGCTTTTGCCCCTTTCGGAAGCGACTTTAATTTTCTTGCAGATGACAGGTAAGGCCCACCTCTGACTCTTTTTTGGATGAGATAGAGGTATAAATTAGATAAGTCCATAATAACAGGGGGACCTCAGCAAGACCCTTTCTTCCGCTTTTGCTTGGAAATTGCTCACAGAGCGAAGGACTCCTCCCATACACACCTGCCATCTTGGATGTCCCCTGTGGTGCCTTTCTTCCGGGCCTCTTGCCCCCACTGCTTCTCAGCACCTGTGACGCACTGTGATTTGTGATTACTCTGTTTACTGGCCTCATTCTGAATTCTGTGAGTGAAGATACAAAAGGAGCAATGACACCACTCACAGTCCACATCTTGACCTCTTAAGCCTTTGCAGAGCGCCTAACTCACCAAACCCAGGGGAAACTCGTTCAAAGAGACTCTGTCCATTTAATCAACTTCTCTGCTGCCCTCCCAGAGCCCCAACGCTATGACTACAAGTACTTATTTGTTCAAGTGAATATTAACATTGTAATTTAGTACCTAATTATGCTTCTCTAGTCATAACTGGAAATGCGGTATTAAAATCCTTACATGCTCTTTGGCTATCAGCATGTACCTTTGTCAATATCATGGAATTGCTGGAGATTTCTTTAATGTACAATCGTGCTGCTCATATCTCTCCCTGTCACTGATCCTCCCTTGTCGCTTCCAGATTTACTCTCCGCCGCTGCAGGTTGTATGGCATGCTGCAGTCTTGCCCAAAGAAAAATGGAATGCAAAGGTTCAGCTCCATCCCGAGGAAGTAAGTGCCTAGATGGTTTTCAAAATGGTTTTGTCTTTTCTCTGATATCACTAACAGCCACAGACTAAATGGACTTAGGGTTCTACACTGGGGGAAACCAAGCAGCGGCATTTCTGGTTGATATACACAGATGGCTATATATTATAGGTGCTCAATAAAGTTTTGTTTAATTGACATCCTCATTCCCTGTACCTAGATTAGTGATCTTTAGTCTTGGCCATACAAGAAAATGTGTCATTTAAAAGCCCTATTACAGGGGCGGAGCGATAGCCCAGCGGATAAGGCCTTTGCCGGCCCGGTTCGATTCCCAGCATCCCATATCGTCCCCGAGCACTGCCAGGAGTAATTCCTGAGTGCAGAGCCAGGAGAAACCCCTGAGCACCCCTTGCCGGGTGTGACCAAAAATAAACAAAAAAAAATTTTTTAAAAAAAGCCGTATTACAATCCACAACATGTAAGAGAGGGAAGAGATGGGGGGGGAGGGGAGAAAGAGAAAGAGAGAAAAGAGATGGAGAATCTGTCATGGAGGCAGGCTAGGGAGGGGGTAGGGGTATCGGGGACATTGGTGGTGGAAGGTGGGCATTGGTAGAGGGATGGGTGCTGGAACACTGTATGGCTTTAAACCCAAACATGAACATTTTTGTAATTGTCAAAAATAAATAAAAAAATTTAAAAAATCTCTCATTGTTCTCATGTCAGAACAATGAGATTCATGTCTGTTTGCATAGGGCTTCCAGTTGATTCCAGTGGCAGGGAGGGTGGGGACTATTGCTCCAGACTTGGGCCTAATATGCCTGACTTTTGAAGTCTCTATCTTCTGTGTGGACAGTTCCACTAGACTCTAGTTCCAATAGTTCCTGTGGCCACCGGAAATGACTAAACCTTTAGGTTTAGCTTTTTAAACTTCCCCCATAAACTCATTAGCCATTCCTGAAAGAGTTAATGGTGCAGAAGCAGTGTAAGTTTTATCACTTCACTTGTATCACTTGTCTTCCTGTTGTTCTTTGATTTACTCAAGAGGGCACCAGTAACATCTCCATACATCCTGTCACATGCTAGTGTAGCCCAAGGGCATCTGCTCACACCAGGAACATAAAGAGCCTCAAACCATTCCCTCAGGTCATGGGAATGAGGGCTATAATTGTTACTGGTATTTGACATATCAAATACGACAGGGTTAGTTTGCCAGGCTCTGCCTTGCGGGTGGGATACTCTTGTAGTTGACTCGCATTTCCTTCATTATTGATGAACTGCGGGAACACTTTGTGGGCTTGTGGATCAGCTCTTCTGCTGGGTGGAGCTCTGACGAGCTGTGGAGTCCGGATGTGGAAAATGGAGGCCCTCATGGTGTGGGGGGTTCCTCTGGCTTCTTGCAAGGCTCTGCTGGGATGGCGGGCCAGGGCTAGAACCCACCTTCCCTCCCAGGTGCCTCGTGATAAGCTGGGCACAGGGAGAGCCAGTAGCAGCTCTGCTCCGTTTATGTGAGTCTCTAGATCAGGCATACCTGGGCTGGGCTTGAAAAAGACTGCTGTAGGGTGAAACTCTGATGAGACGGGCTTGTGATCAGCTCTTCTGCTGGGTGGAGCTCTCATGAACTGGGGAGTCCGGATGTGGAAAATGGCAGCCCTCATGGTGTGGGGCTTCCCTCTGGCTTCTGCAAGGCTCTGCTGGGATGGCCGGACCAGGGCTAGAACCCACCTTCCCTCCCGGCGCCTTGTGATCAGCTGGGCACAGGGAGAGCTGATAGCAGTTCTTCCCCATGTATGTGAGTCCCGTATATGTAAGTTTTATATCTGTAAAAATACATTTCTGACCTTTTTAGGTCAGACTTCTTCATCAAGACCCTGAACGAACGGCTTGAGGCTCTTTGTATTCCTGAAGCAACCAGATGCCATTGGGCTACACTGGCACGTGATAGGGTCAAATGGAAATATTACTGGTGTCTGCTCAATCAAATCGACGAATAACGGGATGACAAGTGGTCAAGTGAAAAATACATTTCAATAGAGTCATTTATATACATATTTTAAATGACTTTCAGGAAATGGTGTCTAAAGTTATATTGACTGTTCTACTCAAAAAGAGTTTGTCAGTTATTTTTCTGAATGAAGTAAGTTAATCAATCTCTCCATATTGGGTATTGAGGTTCTTTCCATACTTTAATCCTATTTTTGCATTGTTAAATATAATAATATCTAATTAATTACACATATCTACCATACTTAGGATAAATTTCTAAAATGATAAAGACATCTTATGGTGGTTTGACTATTGGAAATACCATCCAACATTAAGAATGGGCCAGTGGCCAGAGAAATAATATAGCAAATAAGGTGCCTGCCTTGTGCCAGCTGTCTTGGGTTTGACCCCAGGACCTGAGCCTCACCAGTAATGATCCCCAAGCACTGAGCAAGGAGTAAGACTGGAGCACAGACTCATGTGGCTCAAAAAACAAAATCTTGAAGATAAAAATAAATATTCCATTTTTGCTTCTTTATTCTCTTGAGGCTAATTCTTTCCACATGTTGGGGTCTGAGGAACACTTGATAGTTAAGGTAATCCTGAGAATGTAAAACTACAGTATATCGAAGGTTAGTGCTGGGAAAGGTTACTGGTGTTTTGAACCTGGACATCTCCCAACCGGGACATACAGCTCTACTTTCCCTGGCCGCCGCTTGCACTAAGACCAGTAGGAGGTACTCATATTTCTTTTTTAATTAATACTTTATTATACCACCGTGAGATATACAATTACAATGTTGTTCATGTTTGGAGGTTTCGGTCACATAGTGTTCCAGCACCCGCCCTCCACCAGTGCCCATATCCCACCACCAATGTCCCCAATTCCCTCCTCCCTCCCATAGCCTGCCTAAATGGCAGGTTCTTTATCTCTTTTCTTTCTCCCTCTCTCTCCCTTCCTTCTCCTACACATTGTGGGTTGCACTACATACACTTGGAAGCCATCATGTGCATTTTTTGCCTGTATTTAATGTTCAGTTCTATGTTGGTATCAGCCCTTTCGACATTTATTCACACATGTTCCCTTCTCTGTCTTACCTAACCTCTGACTCCCTCATGTTTGCGGTAATTTCCACTTTTGGTAAGATCACCAGATATATTTATGTCATGTAAATAAATGCAGTCATTCTATGACTCTCTCTTTCCTTCTGACTAATTTCACTCAACATCATCCTTTCCATGTCCATCCATTTATAGGCAAATTTCATAATTTCATTTTTGGTACTCATATTTCTTGATGTATCACTATGTGCCCCCTTTGATGAAGTAACAGAAGGGGAGAGGTCTCAGATGTTTATTTGCTTCCCCATGAATATTGGTGTGGAAAACAATTATCTGTAACCTAAAGAAAAAAGACTGAAGGGGTCACTGGGATGAACCTGGATTCCTTCCCTGTTCACATGTTACTCACTAACCAAATAATTACTAGATGTTTAGGTTTGGCCACACCCATAGATCCCAATGTGACTCCACCACTTTCTCCTTCAGGGCCATTAAACACCTTGCACCCTGTGGGGCGGAGGGGAGGGCACAGAGAGATAGAGCCATAGTACAGCAGGTAGGGCATTTGCTTTGCACACAGCTGACCCAGTTCGATCCACAGCATACCATTAGGTCCCCTGAGCACTGCCAGGAGCAATTTCTGAGTTCAGAGCCAGGAATAACCCCTTGACTGTTGTCTGGTGATGCCCCAAACCAAACCAAACCAAACCAAACCAAACCAAACCAAACCAACCCAAACCAACCCAACCCAACCCCAACCCAACCCAACCCAACCCAACCCAACCCAACCCAACTTGCATAATGGGGCCAGAGAAACAGTACAGCAGAAGGAACTTGCCTTGCCTTTGCTGATTTGGTATGATCCCAGGACCATTCCTGAATGGAGCACAAAGCCAGAAATAAGCCCTGAGCACCCCCATGTGTGGCTCAAAGTGTCTAATTAAATAAACTATAAAAACAAACACAAAAACCTTACCTAATTTATGCCACATCTCTTTCTGACCATCTTAGTGTCAACGTGAAACATTATTTTTTGGTTTTTGTTTTATGTAAATCAAAAAACATTTCTTGGATTTAGTGAATTATAATTTAACTTTATAACCTCTTATTTCAGGACTCCTCTAAGAGCCTCTGCATCTGCCCTGGATTGCCTCCTGTAGGTCACTTCGTAGATAATGGGGTA